>AWOL01S0020691.1:1987-19848 GCA_000715115.1 Nicotiana otophora
CCCATTATGTTGCTCGGCTACAAGAAGATGTGAGATAAGTTCAGAATACTTTTTAAATCCCATCTCTCGATATTGCTGCTGCAGGAGCATATTCGAGGCATGAAAAATGGTGAAAGTTTTCTCCAATATATTATGATCAGTAACATTATCACCACATAGTTTCAATTGGGAAATAATTCTGAACATAGCAGAATTATACTCACTGATAGATTTAAAATCTTGTAGCCTTAGATGAGTCCAATCATAACGTGCCTGTGGAAGAACGACCATCTTCAGGTGGTCATATCTATCTTTCAAATTATTCCACAGTATGACTGGATCTTTAACAGTAAGATATTCCATTTTTAGGCCCTCATCAAGGTGATGGCGTAGGAATATCATTGCTTTGGCACGGTCTTGGTTTGATGCCTGATTTTTATCTTTGATGGTGTCTGCCAGACCCATCGCATCAAGATAAATTTCGGCATCAAACACCCAAGATATGTAGCTTTTGCCTGATATATCCAGGGCTACAAACTCAAGTTTAGAAAGATTTGACATTATTTAGAAAAAGAAAGTTCGTACCTCTGATACTTTCAAAGTATTTGCTCGAGATGGCAGAGTCTCGTACTGATAACATGTTATGAAATAAAGACAGTACAGTAAAGACAAGTATAGAGAGAAACTAATATATTATTCAAATTCAAACTTATGTACATAATGAACTGAATTCTCCTCTATTTAGAGAAGAAAGGAAGTTGCTGTGTAAGCTGTTACTGCAAGCTGCTGTGTAAGCTGTTTGTAAGCTAATGTGTAAGCTGCTTGTAAGCTGCTTGTGCCAGATATAGATAATCTTCTATCATGGGTAATATTTATCCATAACGGAGTACCGAAAGGATAAACTTCTTCAAGAGGCTTATTTCCAATAGAGTACTAAATAGATAAACATATTTACGGCGGAATCTTATATGGATAAACTTCTTTTCAGAAAGCTTATTTACAACGAAGTACTAAATGAACATCCATAATATAATATATTCATAACAATAACTAACTTATTTGACTTGAATTGACATTAATTACTCCTTGGTTATGAATTTCTTTCGCAACTGAAAAAATATCAAATTGATGTTTGTCTAAATAAAACACAAAATTAGTGGAAATTCAAAGATGATTTAGTTGGAAACTATGTGTCTCGATGGTCATTAATGATACGAACTTGCTAATTTTTTAGTGATGCAAATCTCAGTATTGAACTATAACTTCATAAAATATTATAATAGAAGATGTGTTATAATATTAGTACAACTCCTCTTTCAATTTTCAAGGTCCCAAAGACTCAGTAGACATGTGCAATGATATGTTTGATAGGGTAAAGAAAGAGGTGAAATAAAAGATGAAACATACCATTTGAATAGATAATTGGGCAAATATGCCCTTGTACTATACGAAATTGAATACATTTGCCTTTCGTTAATATTTTAACCCAAATATGCCCTTACCATCACATAGTTGGTCCATATATGCCCTTAGAGTTACACAGTTGGCCCATATATGTCCTTTTCGAAACAAAATTCATCCAAACTAATTAGTTATTTCGTTAATTGTATTAAAGTGTATTACAAACACTATTTCCTTTTTATTAGTACTTTTTTTTCTTTACCTTTCTCTTTTCTCTTTTCTTTCTTCTTTCTTCTTTTCTTTCTTCTTTTTTCTTTTCTTCTCCTTTTTTCCCTTTTTCTTTCTCCCTTATCCGATTTCCTCCATTACTGATGTTTTCTCCATTTTCGTCACCAATTTCACTTGACAAAACTCATGAATTCCAATTACTAAGAAAATTCTCCCATAAGGTAATCAAGTTCCAATTTCACTGGCCCTCTAAATAACCGAAATTAAATTGTTCCAAAAATTATGGTTTAAACTTTAAAATAATAAAAATATCTCAACCTTTAACAATACTCAAAAGACCAAAATATTTAAATTATTTCCAGAAAGATAATTTAATGATTAAAAGCCTAGAATTCAAGTTGTAGTGTTATAAATTTAAGTTGTTAGTCTTTTTTCATCTTTTTTTAGCTGGACATTTTCTATTTTTTTTATTAACTATGTAAATTAGGGCTGTACATGGAACAAGTTGGTTCAGTTTTTATTAAAACCAAACCAATTATATCGGTTTGGATTATTCGGGTTTGTTGAATTTTTCGGATTTTTTCTTACATAAATATTATTTCAATCTTACTTTGTTAAAATTTTTAGAACTAAATATATGTTCAATAAAAATAAAAAAATTGACAAACATATAATCTATAAAAATATTCTTATGGGAGAATTATTTTAGTAATTGAAATTCATGAGTTTTGTCAAGTGAAATTGGTGACAAAAATGGAGAAGACATCAGTAATTGAGGAAATCGGATAAGGGAGAAAGAAAAAGGAAAAAAAAGAAGAAAATAAAAAAGAAGAAAGAAAAGAGAAAGGTAATGAAAAAAAAGTACTAATAAAAAGAAAATAGTGTTTGCAATACACTTTAATACAATTAACGAAAGAGTTAACTAGTTTTGGTGGATTCCGTTTCGAAAAAAGGGCATATATGGGCCAACTGTGTAACTCTAAGGGCATATATGGACCAACTATGTGACGGTAAGGGCATATTTGAACTAAAGTATTAACGAAGGGCAAATGTGCTCAATTTCATATAGTACAAGGGCATATTTTTCATGTTAAATTTTCAAATATCTAAAATTAGACTCTAAGTAAGGAGATGAACGACTTTCACATATTATAAGCGAAACCAACTAAAACCTTTTATATGAAATTTCCTATTGTTTTTTAAATAAAATAAAACAGTTTATGTAATTGAAAAGAAAGACACTCTTCTTTTTCTTAACAATAAATTTGCATTTTAAGTTTGTAACACAATGTTTCGAGAAAAAGGTATGAAACAACATAATGATTGTCCTTTTTAAACAGTTTTTGAGTGGCTAATTAGTAGTTTCCTAGAAATATTTGCAACTGAGTAGATAGTTGTCAATGAGTAGCCATAATGCAGTTTCCATTTTAGTTGTAGTATGAACTTGAATACAGAAGAGAGAATTATAAGTTAATAGAATTAGAATTCCTCTAGTTGTTCTTCTCATCTAGCACCAGTGGTCTAGTGGTAGAATAGTACCCTGCCACGGTACAGACCCGGGTTCGATTCCCGGCTGGTGCATACCTCCTTTTTTATGGTTGGCTTTGCTGTTATATGGGGTTGGTTTTCTGTCTATTATGCCTTATAATGCCTAACATTAGTGAAAAACTATGCAATCACTTTAGACAAACTTCGTGTTAATTCATTATGTTTTAGTACTTTGCTATAACCATCTAAAAGGTAAATCTTGTGGTGCCTTAAAAATACTGTTGTTTTCTAGTTTGAATATCACTTTGTTCATGAGGTTAACTATTTGGTTTTGACCACTACTGCTGTCTAATTTCATGTACACTAACTTCACTCATCCATTCTCAGTATAAATAATCTCATGCCTTACTAAACTATGGCTTATGTATTTAGCAAATAAGAAAAAGTGGAACAAAGAAGAAAAGAAAGAAGTGCAGCTCTTTTGTGATCGGAACAAAAAAAGTAACATGTTGTCGTGTTTATTGAACTGGACAATATAGTTGGTGAGGACACTCTCACTGGCAATACAACAGATTCTTACCTCAATAATAGCCTATCAACATATTCTATGAAACATCTAAGATTCTAAATGCTCCACTCGTTATACGACATAGGCCTGTTTATAATGAAGGCTTTTACATCTACATTGTTAATGTACATGTTTTGACATCAATCAATAGTGGAGAATCTGTTTTTGCTTCAGCTGAACCGTTTACATGAGGCAAGTTGTCTGTGGCACCCAAGAGTTCGGGCTTTCTCAACCAATACTGCTCGAATCTTCCCCTTGCGTACTCCATGTAATCAAACTCGATATTGTTAACATATGCCTGGCGGAAGAAACAACAAACACAAAAAGAAAAGATTAGAGGATTGATTCTGCCCCTCAAATGCGCGGTGAAATGTGGTTATCAAGATGAAAAATGTACCGAGATGACTCCCCACAATCCCCAGAACAAGTGATTTGCAAGGGTATACTTCTCTGCTTCATCAGCGAGCTTCTTTACTTTCTCATCACTTGGTTGATGGCCTGCACTTGTTAATGGGATTCCAAACTCAATAAGATACTAATTGGAAAAGGAAACAACCATGTTTGGTTATAGTTGAGCCAGAGTTCTTATCATAAATGCATCAGGTCCTACAAATAACAACTACTACTATGCCTCAATCCCAAGTTAGTCGGGAATCAGGTTTCTTGATAAAGACAAGGTCGGGAATCCAAACTAGAGTAAGAATTTGAAAAGTAAATGCAGAAGCAATAACAATAAGGAATTGAACAACTAGAACTAAAGGGCAGAAAATATGGGAAAATTCAAGGAAAGAATTCCAATAACTTCCAATAACGCAAGTTCTATAGCCTTGACAAGATCAAAGCAACAACGTCTTGATTTATTGAAGAAATCAAACGCCTTTACTTAAAAGCAAATCAAAACAATAGATTCGGATCTTGACCGCTTTACGAGTAACTTGAGACAACAATTAATAACTAGTATTAATTGCCTTCTAAGAATACCACAAAGAAATCAAAGATATCACAATAGAGAAGTAATCTTACTACCTTGAACTATGAACTAGTAAAGGTTGAAAGATAAATCTCAAAGCACAAGTAACAAAGGTTCAAAAGAACTCTCAAGTATAATATACATATCTAAAGTAATTAAATTCTTGACATAGTGGTCCCAGCACAAAAAACACTGATCCTTCTGTTGCTCAAAGGTCAACATAAATCTCACTCACAGATGCCTATCCAAATCGAATATTAAATGTTATGTGGCCCTGAAGGGACATACAAATGCATCAGTTTGGCTGGATTTCTGCTGTACTTTTTATTGTTTGGATAAGTATTGGAACTTTTATACTTCTAACTGAACCCTCCGATCATGATCAAATTGCCTATCATCTATATAACGGGCCAATTTCGAAACCTGTTCCTTCAAATTATCAAGCTGAATCTTTTAATATCAAAACATATTTTCTCATGTGAACAAAATCAACCGTATGCTTTGAAAAAAAAGGTGCAGACAACAGTAAAGGCCGTTCAAACTTCAAGCTTACCCGAAGAGCTGAGATATGCACGAATAAACCGATGTCGCTCCTCTATATCTGTTGGAAATTTAAAATTTAAAAAAGAGTTAACAATAAATTCTTAAATCTATAGATTAATCCAATAAAAGAAATAGGAAGGGAAGAGAAAGAAGAATATGGCGATTAGAGTAGCAAACAAGCATGATCTCCGTCTGTTGTTGCATCTAGTATTTGCTTACCAGGGTACGTATTGAAGTGCATGATATGAGGGGTATCAGTATGATAATTTGCTGTCATTTCGCAGAAGTGGTTTGCAAAGTCATAAGCAATTGGATTGTAACCAGCATACTCGTAGTCCTGCAATGCATGTCAAAAGAAATCTCAGTCTGTATTCATTATAGGCATTGCTGGAGCTATCGAATTCAGTTGTAAAAAATGTGCAGTTACTGATATACGGAAAGTATGTGGTGAAGTCAAAGGCCAAAAGAATAAACAAAACAACAAAACATAGGGAATGGACAAAAGTTCAGAAAGGAAGATGGGAAGCAAAATATAGCCAATTCCTGATTAAGAAAACAGTTTAAAACTTGCTTAGATATGTTGTACCATAGTGAGAATACAACAAATTAGATGCTCTCAAAAAACACTTGTAGTTACATCCTATTATCTCAAGGAAGAAGAGAGCATTCCACATTAAGAAAAGTGAAAAGAAAACGAGAAACAGATTAAAACTCTGTCAGTTTGAGCAAACATATGGCTACAACACTTACGATGATAGTAATGGCCCTCGTTTTTTCGTCAATCATTATATTACCATACTGCATATCATTGTGGCAAAAGGCAATCTCTTGAGACTCTGTTGACACTTCCTTTTCCAATAAGTTGATTTCCTTTTCAAGATTACCTAAGGAGAACTCCTTCATATGTTCAGGGGAGCACAGTCCCTTTGCCTCATTTAGCCAGTTTCTGGAAAATTTACATAAATAATTAGTACAAAAAATTTCACTGATAAAAGATCACATTACGTTCCGGCTGGTAAATTGATACCTGAGACGATCCCAGAGAAGGACATTCTTTAAACCAGGCATGTCAAGGTTATGAAACTCCCTCAGTTTAGCAGCTACCGAAGCAGAGATCTCCGAGTCACGAAGATCATCAGCAGATAGTGTCTGAAAAGATAGACAGACAAAGTCAACCAGCAATCAATAAACACCAAAATATAACTCAGCTTTGTAATATTATTATATGCATCTGATATTTGTCTCCCTTTTCTATAGGAGGTTTATCAATCAAATTATATCAAGTCCCCAAGAGAGAAGGCCGTCTTTCCCTATTCTAGTAACTGTATATTGGTGTTTTACAGATAAAATACTGACTACACTAAACTGGACATGGTCAAAGACTCTACAACATGACGTTATTCTGTTGAATTCGAAAGGTGATTAAGAGGCAAGGAGCGCCACCTGCTGCTCGGTCTTTCAATAGAAGTGCATCAAATTGATATAATCCTATTTCAAAGATCCGGCGCCTGCTCCCAAGATAAGAAGCCATTCATTGTACAAAATCTGCATGTAATAGTTTTCACTTAAGACAGTTCATTATGTTACCTACGCTTAGGACTTAGGAGGGAAAGCCAGACTGACGGGGATTTCGTCTAAAAGGCACAGTACATTATAATCAGAGCATTACCATTGACCCCCTCTTATAAGCTGATCTCTTTATCTATTTCCCCAGCAAACAATAACTGTAAATATATGATCATTTGATCAACATACTTGGTAAAACCTCCAATAAATCATTAATGTTAACACCTATGTTGAATTTCAACTTTATAGTAACATGAACCTACAAAGCCACACATATCCAACAGATAAAGCTTCATATATAACACTAATGCTAACTTTATGAACAAAGTAAATTTAGTCAGAAATTTCACATACCCTTGAATGAATGAACTCCTCAACTCTACCATTTGGAAACTGACCAAGAAGTTTAGGTCCTTGACCTTTCTTTGACAAGCACTCAAAAGTTCTAATCTCCTCATCCCTATTGAAGAAACGCTCTACTCCTTCACCATACATGCGAACCAAGACTTTCCTCGACACATTTTCGTCGTTATTAGAAGGCCAACTTATCCGATAAACCTCATTAGTCAGGGCACCACTCAAATGGTGAACTTTCAACGTCTTTAGATCCAATACATCCCCCCATTTTGTAGCTAAATTTAGAAGCAATTTCATCAATTCCTCTGGCAGAATACTTTCATTAGTCTTCACCGCCATCAGAAACAAAAGAAGGCTTCACCTGAATTACCAAATTCAACAACTCTTATCACCAAGTATCCAAATTCTTAACACAAATTCAAGAAAATTACAAAACGTCCCAAGTCAAATACATGATCTCTTCAAGAAAATAAGATTTTGATACAATTAACAAGACCCCAGATGTAGAATACTAAAATCACATGCTATATACATAAATCTGCAAGAAGTTAATAAAAAGAACATAAATTCAAGAACCCCATCAGGGATTTGCAACAAGAATAAGAAAAACTTACAAAGAAAAATATGGGGAGCTGAGAAAAAAGGAGAAATGGAAACGTTGGTCAGCGCTATAAAAGTTGATATGAATATGAAGAGTGATTTACAGAGGGAAGAAAACTATGACATTACGCAAGCGCTGTGTTGTGTGTGTATATATAGATGATTGTCTCCGTGTATTGTGACAACCATGTAGACCAAGAATCTACTTTTTGTTTTTCTTTTCTTTTTTCTTTTTCTATACACTTATAAAGTTTTATAAAATTTGATAAAGAAATTAAAAGACTATATAATATAATACAAAAGAAAAAAGGTTTGACTTTTTTTTTTTCATGCTCAACTAATATCTTTTTTGTTGAAATGACTAATATTGGTACTCGGTGCGGATTCGAATTAGTCGGATTAGTAGATTTCAGATACCGGATAATTAAATCAAAAAAATAAAAATCGGACAATTTGGTTATAGATTTAGTTCAAATTAATATTAGATTAGCTCAATCAATTAACTATACCTGCAATCCATGACGGATTTGACTATATGAATTTTTTATATTCCTCCCGCTCTATTCAAATTGTTTCATTTAATACTAAGTTAATATTCATTATATATGAACAATTGTTACAAATAAGAAGTTGTATACAAATAATTGCTTTAGTTGTCTCAAATTGTAGGTAAAACTTAAATTTGTTGTATTTATTTTTCATTTCTCAAACGATTAATCTTGTTATAATTAACTTCCTTTTTCTAATTGAACAACTCAAAATGTAAGCCGCTAAAAGAAATAATTTAATCAAAAAAAAGTGCTTTGACTAACTTTGTCCCTAAGAGAGAGAGAGTAGTTAGCTGTTGGCAATTTTAATTTATTTTTAAATATAAGAGAATTGAAAAAAGAAAAGGAAAAAATTTAGACCTAGGGAATTGGTCGGCACACTATTTAAAACGCGTGGGAGAAGTCAGGCTACCAATAGAAAATTGCCACGTAGGAACCCGCTAAATTTAAATCGCCGCGAGAAAATAAACGGCTAACGACTAAATCAGTACGGAACGTATCGAACCACTGAGACAATGACACGCGCTCCTTTTTAAGACGTCCCTTCATCTCAATTATTTGCATTGTAATTGACAACACGATTTTTTTATTTTTAAAACAATTATCACATCATCAAATAAATTACCAAAATCACGTCAATTCCAACATAATCATATGCGGAAAATAAAGATTAAGAATTTCTAGATATGGAATTATTTTAGTAGTATTCTTTTTTTAACAGAAAACATAAATAAATTAGAAGGGGCGGAGTATCTACTTTCTTTTTTCATACTGGAAATTTATTACTTCAATGTTTATCACTTTATGAAACCAATCTTATCCACAAGAACAGTGGGGTTTGGTCATTTAAATCCATTTTGACTTGGTAAATATAATCAAGCAGGAAAGACTCCTAATATATAGTTGGACGTATATAATTGGATATGTATACCAAGTACTTAAAAATGATTTTTTTGTTGCCTCTTATATGGTGAAGAAATTCAGTCTCTAGTCATCTCATCTTTACTAGCTAGCATCCTAGCACTTTGACATTTTTTCTTGATTGTGCCATACTTAATATGAACAAAAAAATTATATTGTTCTTTAATATATTGTGCACAATCTTGATGATATGAAGAAATTCTACTATTCCTATAGGTAATAAAATTCTATATTTTTAAAGAATCTTACAACTTGTATGAAAATCATGCTAAAGTACCACTTATTCAGAGGGATATAATTTTAGGACTCACGCCTTTAAAAGGACATGATGATCTTTTGAACAGAGTTGTTTTTTCTCTTTTTAATTGTTGTAATTATATCTCATTATGTCAAAATCAACGGTTAACAACTTTTATCAATGGGTTGCCAAACTTACGCCAAACAATCCAAAAAGCTAGTTGTAAGCTAAATTGTCCTCTCGACTAATCTTTGCTTTCTTTCAAATGCATCAAGTTTCAGTTTTTCTTTCAATTAATTAACTAAAAAACTCTTCTTATTGCATTAGGGTAATTTGGATGGTATTTTTGAATTTGTCCCTCCTCCTAATAAGATTTTAAGGATATATATCAGGTATAAACACTGCTAAATTTTCACATGAGGCTTATAGTTTCGGGGGGTTACATTATGATACGTCGGTATGGAATATGTTGTATAGGACGAAATATGAAACAGGAAAAAAGATAAACATATCAAGGTGGACTTGTTCTATTTTAACTGTTCTTGCATCTTATGGCGGAGTCACCTTTATCCAAATTGATACATTTTTGCCTTGAAAATTACTCTATATAGCTAGTAAATATTTTTATATGTATATACAACTATATGTTGAATCCTCTTAGTTTTTTTGTGTAATCACTTTTTTATATTTTAACTTTCCCAAATAAAAATTCTGGCTTCGTCACTACTTGCATCCAATTACGTGTCATTGACTCAACCATAATATATTTTGCATCAACTTTAACAATATTTAAATTGAATAGATTTAAATTTCTCCCACGCTACTTAACGTGGCAATTAGAATTTTGAAGAAGAAAAAAATATTGAAATTGATCTTAATTTTTTATTAATACGTAATACAGACATTGACTGATATAATAGGGACCTACCTATACCAAAAGTGGGACCCACAATTTACTAAAAACATAAAAAGTCTTTTTCTCCTAACAAGAGAAGAAAAAAGTTTGGAAGTCTGATTAATTCAAAAGGGTGATGGGATAAATTTGTAAAACAACTTTAGATACTGTCCTCAAATATTGAGAACGACTTTGTTCTTACGTTTAATATTGGCTTATTCCTATTCCAGTCATGTTCAGTGACAACCATTAATCGTTGTTGCCTTGAAAAGGAGATTCCAAAAAAAAAAAGAAAAGGTAAGATAAGATATTATACCAATATAATAGGAACAATTACTAGCTTCTTATAAAGGAATGGTGTGGATTTTGTCAACTTTTCTTTTTAGTCACTTTCAAGGACTTGACTATCGATGATAACTATTCCTTTTCAAACTATTCATTTTCAAACTTGTCCTAATATTATCTAATTAATTTGGAATATGTTTTTGTGAAAAACTTTAGTTGCGTCAGGTGTTTACACTATAGTATATTAATTTACCAATTAAGTGACCGATTAAGGTAATATTATATGTTATTAATTATTATCATGATTAGTGATAATGATGTATATAGAGACCAGCATTGCCCGACCAGGGGAAACAAGTGAAATAATTTGCGTGTTGTATACGGATAAAATCGAGCTCGGTATTCGATCTAGCTTGTGAAACGGAGGGTCAAAGTTGGTACATCTGTAATTGGGTAAAAATCGAAATTTGAGGTTTAGTCTGACATCCAACATGGTCAGCCAAGGGCGGAATATAATGTTCAAGATCGGACCCAAAGCATCATCAAAACTGGCCATCGAGATTATCATATTTGCCCTCGAGTCTACTGAAGGCGTAACCGATCATGTTTCTAACGGTCTCGAACAAAGCTCTGTCAGCTCATCCGACAGGGGCCCGTGATTCTTGCCATTAACCAATCATTATGGCAGAAATCACGGAATTAGTCAAAAAGAGAACCAACGGTCTTCAAAATCAAGGACTTATATTTTTGATAGTACAATAAAATAATATCCTAAAGGGTAGATATCCCTCAATATATAAAGGGGACCCGACAATTCATAAAACACATTGTAATACACATCAAAAAGCAATATATTGTTATCTCTAGCTTTGTCGTAGTTCATTTTACTCCGGCATCGATAATATTATTTCCAGCTTGAGGGAAATTAACTCACAAGGATAGGTTTGGTCAACTTGTGTAGTTTGCATTTATCTTTTGTCTTTTATTCCATAATTAATCTGATCTATTACTCTGTATCAAATTGGATCGCGTATCCTTAAAATCACGTATAAATTTAATTTTTATCCGATTTTTTAGGGTAAACATGTTTATTGTATGTAACAGCAATATATAATCACTGTTTATCATATTTAATTATTAAAACATTCATCGTCTTGATTTATATTTTCCTAGATAAATTAGAAACCCTTTACTTACAGAGTTAACAGAAAAAGAGAGAAGACTCCACTCTGTTAGCACTCGCCACAAGGCCGCTAGAATTCAAATACTATTATTTTAAAGAGACATTGGGATTACAAATTTATTCTTTTAGGCAAAATAAACACAATAGAGTCTGCTTTACACTTGCGAAATCTAGTTTTCTAAAGTTCAGGAAAAACCTTAGATCATTTCGTTTCTCAAATGGAACAGAGCAAACAAGCAGTCGCGTGAATTATGCGTGGAATTTAAGTTATACTGACAATGTAACTTTTTTACATTATCGATGAATTTTAACATGTAATAGCAAATAATTTTTTTTATTAAGTTATTGATTATGTGAATATCTTTTTATGCCTTCAATACATAAAACTTAAACTCGTGTGTAATAGCTAATATATGAGAATCTCAATGATCGTTACGAAATAGTCTTCAAATGAAGCCGCGAAAAATAGATATGTTCGAATTTGGTACTCTCGCCAAAATAGGTAAAGAGAAATTCATTTTGATAATAAATACTCAGCTGCAGAAGTTACTTAAACAATTGTCAAATGGCATTTTTTTTCTTCAAATGGAACTTATCCTCAAGTGATAGAATCATGACTCTTGACCTTTTGGCTTCAATTAAAAGTCATCCCCATTCGTTAGACTCCTGACCTTTATCGGTCTGGTCAAAACCTATACATTTTCTTTTAACTTGTTAACTCCATATATATGTGTGTGAGTTGACTGTTGAGCCCATATATATACAACATACCATGCTAATGCATGTTTAAAATGTCAAAGAGAAGAAGACAAAAACTGAATACAAGTTTTCAGCAAGCTAATGTCATATAGCCCACCAAGTTAGACTTTTGAGTGCAGAAGGTTAAACGTGACCAAATAAAAGCAGAAGGATAGGGAAAGATTTTCACTTTACCGATCGTTTATTTTTCTAATAAGATAAATGGTACGTGGATTTCGTAATCAATCCTAATTGATTAGGAACTAAGCATAGAAAATGCGTGTCTTTCTGCAAATAATCCCAAAATAGACAAAAGGGTCATGCCTGATGACCTGGCACTGGCAGTTGTAATCAATACTGTCGGACACATTAATAGCCTTATGATTAGTTATATATATAATTAGGAAGTTACTGATGAATATTTTGGTAAAATAGATATTTAAACAATCTTATGATAAGTGAACTTGACTGTTAAGATAATGAATACAACCACCGAGGATTGTAGTAGAAGGGTAAAAAGTTCCTCCATCTTAATAACATAACAATCTCGATAATTATTTTTAGTAAGACACACTAAAACCTAAAATAACGACGGCTTTACAACACAAATCTGGGTCAGTCAAGCCAGTGATTAGATGATTAAACCCAAAAAAAAGAGCAATGGATACGCAAACCCGAGTTACGTATGCCAAGCTAACCTCAAATCTTTGGGGTATGCATTTTCTCTCATTCGACCGACCAAAAATCACAAGGAAGGAAGTAATAAACGACAGGAAAAATGGTACATGTAATAATCTTTTTCACTATTAGTATCATATATTTTTCAGTCTTACAAATATCATTTCTCGAAAATGTGTGCGCTAACTTCATACTCCAAGAACAGACCTTTTTATCTGTCTCTGTTTTGGATAGTTTAATACTACTCTCCTCTTCAATAAAAAGCAGAGGAATACTGAGACTACTACCAAAACCAAAATGAAAAAGACTTCTAACTGAGGACCTGGTAAGCTGCAACTCCATCCCCTTTGCAAAAAGCTATTTGTGGGAGTGATTACTGGATCCATAACAAAATCCACCGTCATCGCTTCTTCCCCCAACATAATTCTTGTACTCCTCCACTTGTATCCTGGCATTGTTGCTACAACTGCAAGTTGAGTTTTCAGGCACCAATTAGGATTTATCCACTCAAGAACGAAGCGTTTTGCAAGAAGATTACATGATTAAACACAAGCAACCTCCAACTTCTAACTATTTCCACCTACTTGATTGCTAATAGCAACTTAATCGACAATCTCCATTTGAGCCCGCATTACTCCATTACCCAATAATTTATCCTTTAGGAGAAATTAGGAGTTCTCTAAACTAGGGAGCACTCCAAATCTTAAATTTATCCCTACACTAATATACAATCTCTAAGCAAACCTAAAAAACTCTTGTCAAACATCAAGGTAGCGTAAATGAACAAACAACGACCAAGAATTTTCTTTTAATAAATTAATAATGTATTTGATGTGGTGGGAGAATTCCTTGTATACAAGTGGAGGGATGTAAAAGTGGAGAACCTACAGAAGATTATGGTCATGTCAATCTTATAAAAAAAGTTATGGTTAAGTCCAATGTGATTCTTTTGGTGAGCCAAACTACTCCAACCTGTATAAAGCACTTCCAAACCTCTACAGATATACTTTTTGACCACAAGCTTTTATAACACCATTATTTTTTCATGGCATCTTTTACTTCTCCAGACATAATTTTACGAGTATAACTAAGGTGTATGTCTTGAACGTATGTATGGAGATCTCTAAAGGTCATGATTTGAGCCGAGCAACTGCTCAAAATAACATCTCCCTCTCTTTTTAGTCTTATTATCTCATGTCAAAGCTTGTCGGGTGTCGTCATTTTTTTTTAACACAACCTGATTTTAAATCTTTACCCCTTGTCTTTCTCGTTCAGGCTAGTTCATAGATTTCATACTCCCCTTCCGACCTGTGTAGCTTTTGGTACAAGCCATCTAGGGCTTTACCTTAGGTTTTGCCAAAAGCGGACTTAGCTTCCCTCTTATTAAGTAATGAAAACGAGTTTTTATTTCTTTTAACGAACACGAGTTTTTATTTCTTTTAATCTGTGGTTACCTTCATAATTCCCCCCAGGGGCCAGCAAGCGGTGGTAATCAGCTGATGTTTCCCTTGCATGTATCTGAAGACAATGACAAGACCAGTAAGATGATTGTCCAAGCATACATCTTCAGAACTTATGCACAATGACCAAAGGATTTGCAAATGAAGAACGCACCGTGGAATTTATTCCTGTTATAGTTATTGAGGCAGGTAAAGGCCTGCCTTCATCTGATGAGAAAATCCTTCCGTGTATTCCTGTCTACGTTAGATTAGATGAGGTAAGTGTAATGTGAAATTTAAGTCTGCAAAAGAAATCAATCAGAAAGAATGCCTATTTGACCTGCCAGCACACAGCTAAGTCACAGAAACAAATAATCTCCAATATCTCTGTTCAGTAAATTAACTTTATAAGAACCTCAAATATGTTTTGAAAAAAACTCCTCTTTCTCTAGACTCCCTGTCCTACTTCCTTCTTTAGGTTGTCCTGGAATTGTCTCCACTTTTTAATGATTTAGGATCAGATGAGAAAACCAACCCTAAAAGAAAAGCTGTCTCTTCATTTTTCAATATTTACCAATGTCACTCAAAGAACCAAGGCACCCCACTTAAAAATTTTGAAAGTTAAAATTCTCAAAAATAATGTAATTTAGACTCCAGTTGGGACCACCTCTGTTAGAACCACATTAAAAAAACTTCAACTCTTACCTTGATAACTTTGCTTGAACAAAAGAGGACATTTAATTTCAGATAGGAGTAAAAGCAAACATAAAAAACCTTCAAAGTTAAACCATCTTGTCTGCAACATTTCAATCAGGTATCTAGCTATCTTAATATTAAAGAAAAAGTTTAGGAATAGCCAGCATTCACTTAAACAGAATTATGAACCCTCCACCTTAGATGGGAATTGCAAAGGAAAATCATCAAGGATGATAGACCCTTGGTAAGGATAAGGTTGTAGAGATCAGATTATCCTTCTTGCGTTAGAGGATTGAGATTGTAATTGATAGCTAAGTGAACAAAAGTGAATTCAAAGAGAGTGATTTTCAGGAAAAGAAAATCATTCTCCTAAAGTCAAGAACCGTAAAATGATAGATGCTATGATGTTACCTTCACAAGGCTCGCGACAAGATTGAGCATACTCATTCTGTTGTACTCAAAAAGAGTAGGAAGCTGCAAGTAAACAAATATTTGTTTGTATACAGGTGTTGCATTGTTAAATCACTACAGAGCAGAGAGTCAAGAAGAAAGAGAATTGAGAAAGGAGTATCCACATAAAGAGGACTCCATTCAGAAACATTATATTTTTATTCACCAAACTGTCAATACAAAGATATTTAAATGAGGAGGATAGATTCCAAACATAAATCATGTAAACTGATGCAGAAGACCCTTAAAGGGTCATGCATTGTCAGCCAACTGTAAGTTATACTGACGCAAACTGAGATCTAACCTCACGTGCGTTAGGCCATTTGTCATCACTAATCTCTAGAGTCAGTTCAAAGCAACCAGCATGTAAGTAATTCCAGTCTTGCATTCCTCCATAAATTGGATACCTGCAGCAAAAAACAAAGGACACTGAGCTCTGTATGAAGCAACAGCGAAAGCCGCAGAAAAAGGATAAAGCCTCAAAGGAGTTCTAAACTTGAATTTTAATACGATGAATTTCATTGGATTATCTCCATTCTTCCTTACCAATATGCACCATTTGTAATTCCTCCTGGAAACTCCTTGCTTAGAGACATGTTATGGTGGGAATGACTGTAGATGCTAGCCATGTTTCTGAATGTTTCATCATCTGGACAGCCATAATAATATTTTCTGAAAATGATACCAATATAATGTTGTTAACATTATCATTAAAAATTAGTGTTGGCATGAAAATATATGAAGACAACTAGACACTCGGGAGATCAAAAAATATGATAGAAAACTATTTAAGTGAAGCATGGTCCTCTAAACAGATTAGGCCTCTCATTCAAAAATTAAATTTAAAGGATAACAAACTATCCTCAGACACTCACCTTTTGTTCTCAGTTCCATCCCATGGATAATTTGCTACAAGTGCTCCCTGTTGAAAGAGAACTATAAGTAACTCGCCGGTCAAATTCTCCAACATTTTCATATTGATGAAGCAACGAAACAAAAAGAACAAACTCTATAATCACCAAAGAGACAACAGTATACGCCAACTAAATATTGCAAAGGACTGGGCAAGCAGTTCCCTTATTATAGTATAAAGATTTATCATCACAGGTTTTCTTCTTTCTTTTTTCCTTTATAAACTACTATCGCAGATTTTCTTCGGATCTGAGAGTTCCTCTTGACACCTATATCATTAATCTGTTTTGACATTCTTTTGATTCCAATATAGTTATACATTATAAGTTACTACTTATTAGCAGAAGCTTCATTACTTGTACTAATCTGTTAGATCTGCCATTTGAAGCCGGCCAGGTCGAACAAGGATAACCATTTCTACTGATGCTTTTTATGAAAGTGAAAACTTCATACTGATTACTGAAAGGTCGTTTAGTAGACAAAAGGATATGAGCTTAAGTTAAACAGAAGTACCACACTACTAAAACATAAAGTGACACATGAAAAGATTATGAAACACAAAATAATTTAGTTCGCTACAAGTGCAAAAGCCACATAACTAATACACCTACTTAACTACAACAAATAAAGGACATTCAAATGCAACGCATAAGTTAGATGAAAGAGTAACTGAATGCTTACCCCATGCAGACTAGCAGATGCTGTGAAGTGCATTTCCTCCAACCAACGCATAATGGCTTTTGTTTCAGGTTGATGTGCGCCAGGATCATCATTAATGGGAAAGAACTATGTCATTTCATGTCAGTTAATCCTTGTTATAATTAGTCTACATAGGAGAGAGGATAAGAACTTGAAAAGACAAAAACAAGAGTAGCCTTTTAATAAGAAGTGGATTTGTGACAAAACTAAGAGTGGCCTATTGAAGTGAAGTCAACATATTCCACACACGCTTTAATATCAATTCAAAGAAATTTTAAAGGACAAATGATCTATATTTAAAGTTGAATTCGATCTCAAAGGCCAACATCCAACGTCTCACAATAAACATTATGGAAAAAATCAATAAAGGGATCTTTTTTTTAAACCACACTCTAGAAATCAAGTTACTAGCATGAAAGCGAATATTGAAGCAAACAGTTTCTGGACTTGACGAAAGATGTGAATCAACAACCCCCCCC
>AWOL01S0020691.1:22465-33241 GCA_000715115.1 Nicotiana otophora
CTTTCCTCTTTTGCATTTTCAACAAGAAACAGAAAGAGATGATTAATTATATAGTTTGTGAAAAAAAATATGTGGTACTAATTAATGATCAAAGTAAGCTTACTGATATGGTTAAATGTCAACTTAAATTATTAAAAGCGACATTCTTCTTTCTGGGATCAGTTGTTCAAAGATAACCTACATTTTCTTTTGATGAATATAGCCTACATTAGGTTTTTTTTTTAAAGCAAAGAATGGGAGAAAAATTTGTCTCTAAACTGATTATACCAGGTTAACCACTGTAAATTGTTGAAGTGTGTGACCATCTTATCTAAAAGCTTAAGTTGTTAGGTAAAGCATACTTGTATTTACTTAATTATATCTTCAACACGCCCCCTCACGTGCAGCTCTGATTCTTTTTCATGGACCAAGCATGTGGAAATTCTTTTTGATAATGGGTGGCGTGAGACTCGAATCCTTTTCATTTGGTAGGGCATACCAACGGTAAGCTCATAATCTAGGGTTCAATTAGCGATTGGACCTCTGCCCGCTCTGATAACATGTTAAAGTGTGTGACCATCTCATTTAAAAGTTTAAGTTGTTAGAGAGAGCACACTTTTATTTACTTAATTTGTTTTCAACACAAATTATCCTCTACGAAGATCTCCAGACTTTCTTTGTTTTAGAAGTTGCAATAATCCTACTCGCTTTTCCCTTTGTTAAGTTTCCAGTCTAGTTTAGAGCTAGAAGCCAACTAAAAACTCTTATACTGGTGCAATGAAAGTAACGATCGTGCTCCTGTCCCTTGCCATATGATAGGTCTAACTTACATCATCAAGCTCATATGTCTTGACAATTTTTCACTTTATCAGAGAACTGATCACTCTGCAGTGACTCCAAGTTCCTTTCTTTTAATAACTTAGTTCATATTAATTTTTGAAAGTTAATTAGGTAACTCCTAATTGCTGAAGAACTCCTTTTACTAGACCTTAAAGCCTAAATTCTCCACAGAATTTTTGTTCACCATACAGCTCAAATGTGGGATTGACGATCCATAAGCTGACACCAACTAATCTGGGAGTGAGGTGTTATTGATTGATTGATATGGTCCTAATGTAGTTTCCTTCACAATGTATGAGCTGGAATGGAAAGTTCAACTCCAACATTTGCCTTCAGAAAAACATTCATATCTAACTTTAAAATAACATAATATCCAGCACAGGATGTTAAGAGATACCTGGTCAGGAAAGTCTCGGTTCAAATCGACATTGTTCGCATTTCCACGCCTCTTCAATGAAAACCCATCTGGATTCATCGATGGGAGTATGTGAAGATGAACATTGTCTACAATCAGGGTAGCCTGTATAAGCCACAATAGAAAAATTGAATTTCGAGACTCTGATAAGAAAAATATGAAAATATCTTATCTGCATCATCCTAGGATAAGGAAAAGTTATTAAGAACAAAGTTAGTTCAAAAGAAGAATTATTTCACCCAATACCACAATGTTGTTTAAGACAACATGAAATTCCTGCTTGTATTTGTGGATTGTGCGGACAGAAAGAAATTCAAGATGGCTTGAGGACATCTCCGATTCTACTCAGAGATAAGAGTTGAGCTGCAAATTTTTGTCTTTTGGTGTTAAAGGGAGCCTGTGAATGAGGCCGAGTCAGTTTTAGATCGCGTAGAATACCCTCGAAGAATAGAAGAGGGATATACTTTTGGTTTTGGTTCCATCTGTACAGCTTTGTCAGCATCATCTTAGTGCTGACGTTGTGAATAATAGTTACCTTTTCAGGGGTAAAAAGAAAAAAGGGGGGGGGGGGGACACCGCAAAGTTCCTGAAGCTTTTCTGGGCCTCATAAAATAGCGAATTCGGCCATATTAGAAAAAGATGTTCATAAACTCATCCAAACAAGAACAAACAACTTTTACATGGTTGAGACCAAAAGATTCTTGAAGGTTCCTGAAAAATAAAATCCAGTAGAGCCAGAAGACTTTCATTCTTTAGAAGGAATTCCAAATTCATGCCATGTAGATGCTAAATAGTAATTTGACAAATGGTGAGTGAATTGGTTGCTCGACAACCAATGCTTCAACACTGGCCAAGGAACACACTGAATAGTTTAAAACTTCCTATCTTTCCTTGTTCATTTCAACCTTGAACATTCAAATGTTTTGAAGAAGTTTTTTAAGAACATTCATATATTTGGTAAAGATTGACTTTTTCCCCAACTTCATGTAAAAACTGTTCAGATGCTTTCTTACTAGGGCATCTTTTCACTAAAGAAACTTCCTAAGATTTTCAAGATTAAAAACATGAGTTTTCAGCATTTTCCAGTGAATGCCCCAAAATTTTACAGTGCTTCTAGTACATATCAACAGCAAAGCGAGGAAACACAAGACTAGAATACAATAAGTAAGATACATGAACTTCTAAAGAGGAAGATATTTAACCAGAGAAGTCAATTACCAAGGGATCCTTCATATAATTATCACAAAGCCAGTTGGCCAGAAGAATTAGAAGCTCACGACCTACAGGTTCATCCCCATGCACATTGCCAATGTACTGCATTACGAAGCCTGCTGAGTAATTTAATCACCAAATAAAATTGCTCCTAGAACTTCAAAAGAAATACTGCAAACATTTAATTTCCACTATCTAAGAAAACGATGAAAAGAGGAGAATATGTGGAATAGTATTTGCAGCACAGGAACTGCTATAACTCATGCATAAACTAAGTTCCAACATCTAAAATCAATGCAATATTTCGCTGAGAATGCAGGCTAAGAAAGCCATAAAAGCTACAGATAGAGTGATTTCTTTCTCAGTTCATTCAGTTAGCCGGAAGAATATTAAAACGAATTGCAAGAAAGATATCTTTTTCTTTTCCATTTCCACCCAACATTCGGTTTATTACTAACTGTAGGCAAAAGTAGTTTACTGCACCTTTATGACTCCATTTCTCCAGTTTTCTTTCTTTTTGAACCTACGCCTTTTTTTGCTATTGTTTCTTTGTTGTAGGGGAGGAGGGTATTACACCTCTGAGTTTCAGCAGTTCACCCCGAATCAAAACGTCTTGAACTAGTAGAAAAATAAAAGCCAGAACTTGAATTGCAAGATTACCCAAGTCCAGCACATCTAAAGCTATATCCTTGTCCTAAACATTTTTTTTATCTTATAACAAAAGGACCCTTTTTTTTGTGATAAGTCATAGTGTTGTCTCTAACATAGAGCTAAAATGTCGAATTTCTAAGCTAAGGCAAGTCTCTTTTCATTTTCTTCATAACTAAATAAAAGGTCAAAAAGGAACACTGTGAGTATTAACTTTTCAAGATATCTACTACTCAGCTCTAGTATCACAGAGAAAAAGGAAGATTCGGGAATCTACACGAACCCTGACAGCTTGCCACCTTGAGAAAAGAAACTATAAAGCTTTTGTACTGCAATCTTCAGTCTTCACAGAATTTTGTTTGGTTAGCACAAGGCACCTTTAGCTCAAGAAGCAGGATGAGGAGCAAAGGTTGCAAACTAAATAAAAGCTGTGATTATCATCAGTTATTTAATAAGTTAGAAGTGGATTCACAAGCTATCACCAGTTTGACCCTTCTCGGTTAAGGCAAAGCTAGAACAAATTGAAAACGGATATCTTCTAACTGTATACCAGCATAAACAATATGTTACCTCAAATTATTTTGTTTTATTATGACATTTGTAACATTCAAGATCGTAACTATTGCAGATATCAGTACCTTAAAAGCAGGCTCAGCCTCTTCCTTGCCTGGCTTGTCAGAAATTTCCATCACCCACTGTTGGTAATGCTCATTCGGTTATTAATATCAAAGATATTTCTCCTTTTTGGAACAAATGCGAGGTAAAAGGAGGAGGATATCAAAATTAGATTTAAGAACCAGGAGGAAAAAGCATTACCAATGGAACTCCCAGCACACTCTTTCCAATGCTGATCATACATTCCAAAAACCCCTCAAAGAGAGAAGAAGAATGAGTTAGGTGTTAAAGCAGCATGGTTTAGAACAGACACTCCAGGTAAGTAACTAAATTAGTAATCTACAAATAGTGTCCACTTATGAGGGAAAAGATCATCCATCAAGGGATCCACAAAGTAGCACTTCTTACTTGAGTGTAATAATACAATTATCTTAAACCACAATACACAAACACATGCAGCACACCAGCTCTCAGACTGCTAGAAGTATGAGTTGCACCCCCAACAATCAACATTATCATTAATCACATAATCTTTTTTTTTTCTTTTTCTAATGAATTAATTCCCATAATCATTTTACAGAAACATGCTCGTAAGAGCCGGGCCCAGGAGTACAATGTTTTTGTTTGCTTTTCTCTTGTTTGTGGATCACATGCAAGTTAGACACGAATAAAGTAGTACTTTACTCCCACTAAAATTGGAGACGCCAAAACTGCTATAATAAAATTTACTGCTTGATTTGCAATGCAAAGCACAATACTTATGCATCATATTTGATGGAATAGGAGACTCTCCGAGTCCAAATTCACAGTTCTGAAGCAGCCTATCACCGATAACTAATGTAGAGTTTATTACAATCTTTTTTTAGGGAAAAGGTTTCTAGAAAAGCTATGCTACCTGGACTAGTCTACTATGCATTTCTCATAGGTGAAGTTTTTTGCTATTTTTTATCAGACGTACTTCGAAGAATCCACATGAGATACCAATATCCATGTCATACCGAATTGACATGGTACAGTAACTGAATATCCAGGTAATAAAGCTTAAAAGAATAACATAACCCATCCGCCCGAGCCAACTTCCCCCTTTTAGTGCTACAGATTGTTCTAATTAATAAAGACATTAATTAGCTTGGTCATCCAAGTATATAAGCACATTAACCATTATTGCAAGGATGTGCATTTTGAGAAATAATCAAGTGAAAGTTTCTTAAGATAAAACTCCATGATACAAGGCATCTATAAGAATCTGCAAATTATTTTTAACCAAAAAAAAAAAAGAGAGAAAAAGAAAAAGGAATCTATAAATTCTTGATCCCCTGAAGTTACCTGTAGACTCTGGATATCGTACTGCACCTACGGTTCAATGACATGATAGCATTCTCAAGATCAGTATTTGACATGTAATCTTTTGCTAATTCTTCACTGCAAGTACAAAAAAAGGATTCTTTATCATTACATTAAATTGTAAAACAAAACGAAGAAGAAATACAAGAATAAGCATAAGAATGAACTTTTAAAATTCTTTTTGGACGAGTGAGTATAAACGTACAGTCTTTTCAAGTGCTGTTCCTCAGAGAAAGGAACATTGATATCGGCAAATAAATGTCTAGCTGAAGCTGCAGAACTACTATTGACAATACCTACAATTGGTAAAGAAAAGAAGAGCATTTAATTAAACAAGAGTCAATCTTTAAAATAAATTATCATTCCCTTTTCCTATACCTTAAAAACAAAATCAGACAACTAATTAATAACCTTCCATATTGAAAATAATAATAATCAATACCCATCATTGCTAAGCTCAAAATTAACAAAGAAAAGCCAACCAAAGTGCTTAAATTTTCCAAAAAAAAAAGAGTATGCTATAAATAGATCGAGGAAGAAAAAATAGAAAGCTAAATTTAGAGAAGAGAGAGAGAGAGACCTGATAGATTAGTGGAGCTGCGAAAGCCGCCTCTGGCGAAAGTGAGATGAAAAAGGGAAGAAAATAGAAGAGAGAATAGAAAGAAGAAGAGATTCATCATCGTGTAAAGAGTTGAATCTGAAAGAGAGTAAAGAATTTAGTGGTATGACTCTTTAACAAAGAGGAAAGGATTCACCATTTTTGTTTTGTTTACTGAGTTTTTTCTTTTGTTGCCTACTTGCGATCGTTTATTGCGGTTGCCGAAAGGGATGGGGAACAAGCACGTCACTAGCACGTGATTGTCAAAGCCTCTCCTCTTCTTCTTTTTAATTATATATATCTCCTTGGAAGTTGTAACAAGAGAATATATAAATAAACCGACTTTTTTGCGCTATAAATTTATTTTTATTCCTTAAATATGATCTCGAGCATTTTTAATCTCTTAAATATGTCAAAATAAAATATCTTTAGTCTCAGTGACACAATCACTCCTAAAACTAACTAAGAAGAAGACCAACAGTAAAAGAAAAAGCCATTCCCATTTCCCCCAACTCATTCACCAAAAAAAGCTTCTTGAATATCCCTACTTCCTTAAAAAAAGCCATTCCTTCCACTGTTCTCCAAAATGAAAAAAAGGATGGTGTCAAACTCTCATAGCAATAATTTAAAGCTCAACAGGACAAGAAAATGTTCCCATTCTTCCCCGATTTCTGAAAAAAGAAACTGTGATTAGTTCAACCTTTTGTGTATCTTGCAAAACTCCTTAAAAATGTCTCACATAGAGAACGCAAAAAAGTAAAACTACAAAATCGTAGTTTCGAACTGCAATCACAATGGTGAGCAAAAACAAATTCGGTTTTGAAATATGGAGATCAAAATCAATTTTCAAAATGTAGAAACCAAAACTAATTCCAAGATTAATTATGGGGTTCGTTTCGACACTCACCGTCTTTTTAATTTACTTATCGAAAATGTTTTATACACCAACACCCACTAATAGTACGATGCTGATAAATTTGAGATTTTAAAAGTTTCTAGTACAGAGCTGCTGATAAATTTGAGATTTTAAAGTTAGAAACTTTTACTTTTAAAATTTTTGGTTGATTTTTTCAAAAAGAAAAGTTGAAATTTAAAAAAATAGAGCTGTCAGATCATTTCTAACATATTATTGAAACAAATGAATAACCGGATTGGAAACCGGCGCAAAAGAGATATTTTTAAGGTCAAAATTTTAGAAAACATTACCTAAAAATGAGGAATTAAAGTGATAATTTGCGTTGCCTAATAAAAGGAGAGGAAACGTTTTGCTTCAGAACGGAGAGTTGGGTAACACCGTTAGTTTTTGAACACATTATGTCACTAAGACTAAAGGTGCTCCACTTTCGCATACTTAAGAGGATTAAATATGCTCAAGGTTATATTTGAGGAACAAAAATAGACCTACCCTCAAAGATAATTGACAATATTGATGAAAAAAACTCTAACTGAATGTATAACTGAGCCGTGTTATATCAAATCAATCATTAAATAATTAAAGTAGAAATACATATATGTTTTAATCATATGGGAAAATGCTAAATATATGTATGAAAGCTGACTTAACTATACACGTGTCATCTTTGTGACTGGATATTGTCAACTAATTAGACTTAATTATTTATTCTTAATATCTTTATCATTTTTCATTTCTTATTCTTTACTTTTTTTCTTTCTTTTTCTCTTCTCCTTAATCGTCTTCCCATGTTCGTGGTCTTCACTGGCAAACCAAATCATTATTGTTCGATCAAGATTTGGTCGGTGTTGGCCGGAAAATCGTCGTCACCTCTAAAATTCCCATTGTCCCTCACCAGAAAACCCACCTGGAACGACCTTCTTCGCGATCACTGAATCAAGGATCATGTTACTAAAAATTGATTGGATTCCAACAAAATCTTTGTTTTAATTTAATTTATCGAACAACGTAATATCATCATTGGGCGTATAGCAGGGATGCCTCTATGCCCCTTGAAATAAACTTAATGAAGCTTCACTATCTTCCATAACTTTCAAGGCTTGCATAATATAAGTCATATTTAGTAGAAATTGGAGCTTATCCAATTGGGTCTTCTTCCGAAAACTTTATTACCTACAAAGAAAGTATCTTTTGCATTGAAATTAATTAATGACCCAATCGGTCATGTTAACTTTTAGAACTTCGTTCCCTAAAATAAAATTTTATGTATGTGCTTTTAATGATTTATGACTTGAGAGGATGGTTGGTTCGAGATTTGGAAGTATTTGAGTTGAAATGAGAACGCTTGGTTCCTTGAGATAGCTTTAAGAGGCCAAGTTTGACTTCGGTCAACATTTTGAGAAAACGACCCCATGAATAGAATTTTGACGATTTCAATAGCTATGTATGGTGATTTTGGACTTAGGAGCATGTTCGAAATTTTATTTGGAATTCCGTAGTTAAATTATGCTTGAAATGGTAAAATAGGAATTTAAATTTGAAAGTTTGACCGGGGAGTTGACTTTTTGATATCGGGGTCGGAGTCCAGTTCCGAAAATTTACATAGCTCTGTTATGTCATTTATGACTTGTGTGCAAAATTTGAGGTCAATCGGACTTGAATTGATAGGTTTCGGTACATAATGTAGAAGTTGGAAATCTTAAGTTTCCTTGAATTGGGGGATGATTCGTGTTTTTGGCGTTGTTTGGTGTGATTTGGGGGTTCAACTAAGTTCGTTTGATGTTTTGGGACTTGTTGGTATAATTGGTCGAGGTCCCAAGGGGCTCGGGTGAGTTTCGGACGACTAGCGGATCACTTTTGGCCTTTGAAACACTGCTGACAACTGCTGGTATTTTCTTCTGGTATCCTTATATGCGATCGCGTAAAGTAAGTTAGGCAGAGGTGGATTTGTTCTACGCGATCGCGTGAATGGGGTTGCGATCGCGTAGTGTTAATTTGGGCAGCTGGGAATTTGTTCACTGCGATCGCATGGACACGTCCGCGATCGTGTAGGATTGGCCAGTGTGTGTATCGCGATCGTGTGTCATTGTTTGCGATCGCGTAGGGAAAATTTGAGAGGAAGCTGGGCCACGCGTTTGTGCTACGCGATCGCGTGAAGAGGGATGCGATCGCGTAGAGTCAGAACCTGGTGCATCGCGATCGCGTGGGACTTGATGCGATCGCGTAAGGTTAATGTTTGGGCAGTAAAATTTGTACTATGCGATCGCGTGAGAAAGTCCGCGATCGCGTAGAAGAAATTACTGGGCAGAGAGTTTAAGTTTTCCATTTTTAACGATTTGGAGCTCGAATTTAGGCAATGTTTGGGAGATTTTCAGAGAAAACAACGGGGTAAGTGTTCTTAACTCAATATTGGTTAAATTACCCGAATTCATCACTATTTTTATCATTTAATTGGTGGATTGAGTTGGAAAAGTTTAAAAATCCTCTTGGATAGATTTGAGGATTTGAGGGCCGAATTGTTATCGGAATTTAGTGATTTTGGTATGGGTAGACTCGTAGTTGAGTGGGTGTTCATATTTCGTACCTTCCGCTGGAATCCGAAACATGGGTCCAACGTACGAATTTTTAATTAATTTCAGAATTTTTATTGAAAATATAGTATTTTCTTATAGAATTGATTCCTATAATTTTTAGTGATTGCATCGAATTACTTTTGGCTAGATTCGAGCCAGACAGAGTTGGATAATCGTGGAAAAGGCCTTCTAGTGGATTAATTGGAGCAAGACGAGGTAAGTCTCTTGTCTAATCTTGTGAGGGGAAAATTTTCTCATAGGTGATTAAAAGTTAAATAATTGTTGCTAATTGTGGGGGCTACGTACGCACGAGGTGACGAGAGTCCGTGCGTAGCTACTATTACTGCTAAAAGTCTGGGTAGTTTAGGACTCAAAAGCATGAATTACTTATATAAATGGTAGTCTTTACTTAATTAAATTATTTGATATATTTATATATATGTTGTGAATTGTTAGATAAAGTATTAAAGGATGGAAATCTCATATGTTTGATTTTCTGTTTAAATTAATTAATTATTAAAAGAAATTGTTCTTCCTCTCGAATTTATCTTATAATAATTATACTCTCCTTCCGGAGGTACATAAGAAAATGTTCTCCTTTCTTGTGGAGTGGGCTGAACGCCTCGGCAGGATAGATGCATCTATGGATCGTGCCGCACGCCCCTCGGTAGTGTACACCACACTCTGGATCTGGCCGTACGTCCTCGACAGAAATCGTGCTTAATAATAATAATAATTACACGATACTTTAATAGTTATTTCAAGCTTGCGAAACTAATTGATAAATTGGAGAATCCTTGAAATTTAATGAATTATTATTCTTGCTTGTTAAGGAATTAATTGTTATTCCTGTAAATGAGATTAGTTGATAATTGGAAATTATTTGAATTTAAGGAATTTGATTAATATATTGAGAATTGTTGTATTTGAAGGAATATGATTATTTTCGATGGTTAAATAAATTATTAAAAATTCTATGAATCATGCTGATTTAGATATACTAGTTGTATTTCAGTTATTATTATTGACCCATAGTGAGTGTCAAAGTCGGTCATCTCGTCTCTACCAATTCGAGATTAGGCTTGATACTTACTGGGTACACGTTGTTTACGTACTCATACTATACTTGCTGTACTGTTTTGTGCAAGACCTGAGGCAAGTACTAGTGGAGGACCTATCGTCTTACACCCACGTTATCCCAGGGCATAGTGATGAGCTGCCTTTCTGAGCCGTTTTGCAACTACTAGTGTCTCTCCTTGTATTTTTCATTCTGTCTATTTTTATTTCAGACAGTATTTGAGGTTTTGTATAATCTACTAGATGCTCATACACTTGTGACACCAGGTCTTGGCACATACACCGGTAGAATTTGGTGTTTTATTATTTTCTTGGTTTTAAATTTTGTCAATATATGCTTAATTTATTAAGTTGGCTTGCCTAGATGTAGTGTTGGACGCCATCACGACCTATAGGTAAAATTGGGTCGTGATAACATGGTATCAGAGCACTAGGTTCACGTACATCTCACAAGGTATGAGCAGACCTAATAGAGTCTTGCGGATCGGTACGGAGACGTCTGTACTTATCTTCGAGAGGCTATAGGGTGTTAGAAAATTACCTTTCTTCATATTCCATCGTG
>AWOL01S0020691.1:35224-73716 GCA_000715115.1 Nicotiana otophora
TAGTACTAAATATCCTTCTCTTATTCTCTCACAGATGGTGAGAACGCGCTCGAATGAGGTTCCAAACCAGGGAAGAGCTACTCCCCCAGTTGCCAAAGGCAGAGGCCGAGGCCGAGGGAGGGCTCCAGCCCATGGCAGAGGGCGAGGACATCCCAGGACTGTTCCAGTTATGCCGCCAGTGGGTCCAGCAGAGAACCCCATTGTTGAGGAACAGGATGAGGTGCCTGTGGCAGAGCCAGCTCCGGTGGATTTCACATATGCACCGGGATTTCTGGATGTCATGGGTCGTATGCTGCGGTTCATGGACAATATGACCCAGGCCGGGTTATTTCTGGCAGACCCAGCCACATCTCAGGCGGGCGAGGGAGCACAGACCCTTACCGCACAGGCTCATGGACAGGCAACTGCTGTATATCAGTCCCAGGGTGCACTACCCGTGGGTGGAGCCCAGCCAGTGGCAGTAGCTACACCTGAGCCCAGGCCAGCTGTAGCCGCCGATCCTCAGAAACTTTTGGACAGATGGACTAGACTACATCCTCCTGTCTTCAGGGGTGAGCAACATGAGGATCCACGGGACTTCATTGATCGTTGCAGGGACAAAATGCACAACATAAGGATATTGAAGTCTCATGGGGTAGACTTTGCTACTTTTCAGCTAGAGGGCAGAGCCCGTAGATGGTGGCAGTCTTATGTTCTTGGCAGACCAGCAGATTCTCCTCCTACGACTTGGGACAGATTCACTTGTATCTTTCTGGACAGGTATATTCCACCCTCCCAGAGGGAAGAGTTGCGGTTTCAGTTTGAGTAGCTCCAGCAGGGTCAGATGTCAGTGACTGATTATAAGGCGAGGTTTTCTGAATTATCTCGCCATGCACTTATGATACTCCCTACCTAGGCGGAGAGAGTGCGGAGGTTTGTAGCCGGTTTACATATTGGTATTCACACCACTATGGCTCGAGAGGTTTAGATAGGTACTTCTTATGAGCTAGTTATGGAGATAGCCCGGACGATTAAGGGTGTGCGTCAGCGGAGCCGAGAGCAGATTATGAGAGATAAGTGGTTCAGTTACTCTGGAGAGTTCAGAGGTGCTCTGTCTGGGGGCAGAGGTCAGTTTTTGGGACATATTGTATCGGGTGATGGTATTAAAGTTGATCCCAAAAAGATTGCGGCAGTTCAGAATTGGCATCGTCCCACTTCGGCGACTAAGATCAGGAGTTTTCTGGGTTTAGCAAGTTATTATCGTCGGTTCGTGGAATGTTTTCCATCTATTGCAACACCTTTGACCAAATTAACCCAGAAGGGTGTTCAGTTCCGATGTTCCGATGATTGTGAGGCAAGCTTTCAGAAGCTCAAGACAGCATTGACTACAGCACTAGTGTTAGTGTTACCTTCCGGTTCGGGAATGTATACAGTGTATTGCGACGCTTCACGCGTTGGCTTGGGTTGTGTATTGATGCAGGAAGGGCGAGTTATTGCATATGCTTCACGTCAGTTGAAGCCCCACGAGCAGAATTATCCGGTACATAATTTGGAGTTAGCTGCGATTGTTCACACCCTTAAGATTTGGAGGCATTATCTTTATGGGTTGTCCTGTGAAGTTTATACTGATCATCACAGTTTGCAGCATTTGTTCAAGCAGAGGGACCTAAATTTGAGGTAGTGCAGATGGCTGAAATTACTAAAATATTATGATATTACTATCCTATATCATCCAGGTAATGCAAATGTAGTTGTATATGCCTTGAGTAGAAAGGCGGAAAGTATGGGTAGTTTGGCTTTCATTTCAGTAGAAGAGAGGCCATTAGCTTTGGATATCTAGTCCTTGGCCAACAGACTTGTGCGGCTAGATATTTCAGAGCCCAGCCAAGTTCTTGCATGTGTCTTAGCTTAGTCTTCACTATTTGAATAGATCAAGGCTCGCCAGTATGATGACCCACACTTAATGGTTCTTCGAGAAACGGTATTACGAGGTGGTGCCAAGGAAGTTACTATTAGTGTGGATGGTGTTCTGCGACTCCAGGATCGTCTGTGTTCCTAATGTGGATGAACTGAGGAAAACGATCCTGGAGGAGGCACACAGATCTTGGTACTCTATTCATCCAGGTACTACAAAGATGTATCGTGACTTGAGGCAGTATTATTGGTAGCGACGAATGAAAAAGGACATAGTTGAGTATGTAGCTAGGTTTCTAAATTGCCAGCAAGTTAAATATGAGCACCAGAGGCCAGGTGGCCTACTTCAGCAGATGATCATACCAGAGTGGAAATGGGAACGAATTACTATGGACTTTGTAGTTGGGTTGCCGCGAACCTTGAGGAAGTTTGATGCAGTTTGGATAATTGTTGTCAGGTTGACCAAGTCGGCACATTTTATTCCTGTTGTGACTACGTATACTTCAAAGAGGTTAGCACAGATTTATATTCAAGATATAGTTTGGTTGCACGGTGTGCCAATTTCCATCATATCAGATAGAGGCCCTCGGTTTACTTCACAATTCTGGAGAGCACTACATAGTGAATTAGGGACCCGTGTAAAGCTCAACACAGCCTTTCATCCGCAGACAGACAGGCAGTCAGAGCGGACAGTTCAGATTTTGGAGGATATGCTCAGGGTATGTGTGATTGACTTTGGAGGTCAGTGGGATCGTTTCCTGCCTTTGGCCAAGTTTGCTTATAATAATAGTTACCAATCCAGCATCGAGATGGCTCCATTTGAGGCTTTATATGGCCGTCGATGCTGTTCACCTATCGGATGATTTGAGCCCGGTAAGGCTAAGTTATATGGTACTGATTTGGTAAGGGATTCCTTGGAAAAGGTAAAGTTGATTCAGGAGCGACTTCGTACAGCACACTCTCGACAGAAGAGTTACGCGGATCAGAAAGCGCGTGATATATCATTTATAGTAGGTGAAAAAGTTCTCTTGAAGGTTTCGCCGATGAAGGGAATCATGAGATTCGGGAAGAAGGGCAAGTTAAGCCCAAGGTTTATAGGCCCATTTGAGGTGTTGAGACGAGTTGGGGAGGTTGCTTATGAGATTGCATTGCCTCCCAGTCTACCGGGAGTTTATCCGGTTTTCCATGTATCTATGCTCCGGAAGTATCATGCTGAACTATCACATGTGTTGGACTTCAGCACAGTTCAGCAAGATAAGAGTTTGAGTTGTGAAGAAGAGCCATTTGCCATTATTGATAAACAAGTTCGTCAGTTGAGGTCCAAGAGGATTTCTACAGTAAAGGTCCAGTGGAAGGGTCAACCAGTCGAGGAAGCGACTTGGGAGGCCGAAGAAGACATGCGGAACAGATATCCACACTTAATCAGCACTCCGGGTACAATTCTAAACCCGTTTGAGGACGAACGTTTGTTTAAGAGGTGGAGAATGTAATGACCCAACCGGTCATTTTAAATTTTAGAACCCCGTTCCCTAAAATAAAACTTTTCGTATGTGCTTTTAATGATTTATGACTTGCGTGGGATGATTGGTTCAGGATTTGGAAGTGTTTGAGTTGAAATCGGAACGCTTGGTTCCTTAAGATGGCTTTAAGAGGCCAAATTTGACTTCGGTCAACATTTTGAGAAAATGACCCCTTGAATAGAATTTTGACTATTCCAATAGCTCTGTATGGTAATTTTGGACTTAGGAGCGTGTTCGGAATTTTATTTGGAAGTCCGTAGTTAAATTAGGCTTGAAATGGCTAAAATAGGAATTTAAGTTTGGAAGTTTGACCGGGGAGTTGACTTTTTGATATCGGGGTCGGAATCCAGTTCTAAAAATTTACATAGCTCAGTTATGTCATTTATAACTTATGTGAAAAAATTTGAGGTCAATCAGACTTAAATTGATAGGTTTCGGTACATAATGTAGAAGTTGAAAATTTTAAGTTTCATTAAGCTTGAATTGTGGAATGATTCGTGATTTTGGCGTTGTTTAGTGTGATATGAGGGTTCCACTAAGTTCGTTTGATATTTTGGGACTTGTTGGTATAATTGGTCGAGGTCCCGAGGGGCTTAGGTGAGTTTCGGACGACTAGCGGATCACTTTTGGCCTTTAGAACACTGCTGATAGCTGCTGGTATTTTCTTCTGGTATCCTTATGCGCGTTCGCGTAAGTTGGTCTGCGAAAACGTAGAGTAAGTAAGGCAGAGGTGGATTTGTTCTACGCGATCGTGTGAATGGGGTGGGTTGCTATCGCGCAGGGTTAATTTGGGCAGCTGGGAATTTGTTCACTGCGATCGCATGGACACGTTCGCGATCGCGTAGGATTGGCCAGTGTGTGTATTGCGATCGCGTGTCATTGTTTGCGATCGCGTAGGGGAAATTTGAGAGGAATCTGGGCCACGCGTTTGTGCTACGCGATCACGTGAAGAGGGATGCGATCGCGTAGAGTCAGAACCTGGTGCATCGCGATAGCGTGGGACTTGATGCGATCGCGTAGGGTTAATGTTTGGGCAGTAAAATTTGTGCTGCGCGATCACGTGAGGAAGTTCGCGATCGCGTAGAAGAAATCACTGGGCAGAGAGTTTAAGTTCTGAAAATGGGACTTCGTCCCATTTTCCATTTTTAACGATTTGGAGCTCGAATTTAGGCAATGTTAGGAAGATTTTCAGAGAAAACAACGGGGTAAGTGTTCTTAACTCAATATTAGTTAAATTACCCGAATCCATCACTATTTTTATCATTTAATTGGTGGATTGAGTTGGAAAAGTTTGAAAACCCTCTTAGATAGATTTGAGGATTTGAGGGCCGAACTGTTATCGGAATTTAGTGATTTTGGTATGGGTAGACTCGTGGTTGAGTGGGTGTTCATATTTCGTACCTTTCGCTGGAATCCGAAACATGGGTCCCACGTACGAATTTTTAATTAATTTCAGAATTTTTATTGAAAATATAGTATTTTCTTATAGAATTAATTCCTATAATTTTTAGTGATTGCATCGAATTATTTTTGGCTAGATTCGAGCAAGACAGAGTTAGATAATCGTGGAAAAGGCCTTCTAGTGGATTAATTGGAGCAAGACGAGGTAAGTCTCTTATCTAATCTTATGAGGGGGAAATTTCCTCATAGGTGATTAAAAGTTAAATAATTGTCACTAATTGTGGGGGCTACGTACGCACGAGGTGACGAGAGTCCGTGCGTAGCTACTATTACTGCTAAAAGTTTGGGTAGTTTAGGACTCAAAAACATGAATTACTTGTGTAAATGGTAGTCTCTACTTAATTAAATTATTTGATATATTTATATATATGTTGTGAATTGTTAGATAAAGTATTAAAGGATGGAAATATCATATGTTTGATTTTCTGTTTAAACTAATTAATTGTTAAAAGAAATTATTCTTCCTCTCGAATTTATATTATAATAATTATACTCTCCTTCCGGAGGTACATAAGAAAATGTCCTCATTTCTTGTGGAGCGGGCCGAATGTCTCGGCAGGATAGATGCATCTATGGATCGTGCCGCACGTCCCTCGGCAGTGTACACGACACTTTGGATCAGGCTGTACGTCCTCGGCAGAAATCGTGCTTAATAATAATAATTACACGATACTTTAATAGTTATTTCAAGCTTGCGAAGCTAATTGATAAATTGGAGAATCCTTAAAATTTAATGAATTATTATTCCTGCTTGTTAAGGAATTAATTGTTATTCTGTAAATGAGATTAGTTGATAATTGGAAATTATTTGAATTTAAGAAATTTAATTAATATATTGAGAATTTTTGCATTTGAAGGAATATGATTATTTCCGATGGTTAAATAAATTATTGTAAATTCTGTGAATCATGCCGATTTAGATATACTAGTTGTATTTGAGTTATTATTATTAACCTATAGTGAGTGTCAAAGTCGAACATCTCGTCTCTACCACTTCGAGATTAGGCTTGATACTTACTGGGTATACGTTGTTTACGTACTCATACTACACTTGTTGTACTTTTTGTGCAAGACCTGAGGCAAGTACTAATGGGGGACTTATCGTCTTACACCCACGTTATCCCGGGGGGTATAGTGGCGAGCTGCCTTTCTGAGTCGTTCTGCAACTACTAGTGTCTCTCCTTGTATTTTTTATTTTGTCTATTTTTATTTCAAACAATATTTGAGGTTTTGTATAATCCACTAGATGCTCTTACACTTGTGACACAAGGTCTTGGCACACATACACTAGTAGAATTTGGTATTTTTTTTTTTTTTTTTGGTTTTAAATTTTTTCAATATATGCTTAATTTATTAAGTTGGCTTGCCTAGCTGTAGTGTTGGGCGCCATTACGACCTATCGGTGAAATTGGGTGTGACACCAAAATTGTTCTGATTTGCACCGTAAAATCAATGAAAATTCGATAAATATGGACTAAGTTCTTGGACCACCCATCTCCAAAAACAAAACCCATACGACTTATAAAATCAATTGCCAGAATAGTTTCTCCTGAACTATTCCTACTTGCGCTTGTTATCCAAGGGAGAGGATTTCGTAGGAGAGAGGTCGTAGGTCTGCGATGTTTAGTGTAGAAAGAGAGATATAGATTACATAAGGAAGAAGTGAACAAAAAGGATAGAGTGAATTTTTGTTTTGTGGGGGCGGGAGAGAGGGGGTGGAGATTCAACTGAAATTGAAAAAGAAGAAAAATGAAAAACAAATGTGAAAAAGGCAACGTGTCAGCGCGTGTAAAACACAGCTTGAACTGAATCTAGTTGTAATATTTTAGGGGTAAATAAATTCACTTCAGAGTAGAATGATGGGGTATTAGATCAGCCGTAGAGTTTAGGTGTGTAAATGACTTTTCTGTACAAATTTAATGGGCAATTTATACCTTTTCTCTTCTTTTTTCGAAAAGGGCACTAAGCTTGAAATATTTGACTTGTCATCCTTTAGTTATTGTAACAAGTTTCTCCTTTTCTTTTAGTTAACTAATGAATTAAAATAAATATGATCAAAAAGAAAAAACGAATAAATATGATTCGTTTGTTTACCGATTCTTTTGTTTACCGAGGGTTCGAATCCCTCACTGACAGAGAAAATGATTTGTTGATACATTCAAGCAGTAAACATTTTACAATTAAGAAACTCAATTTTATTGTTATAACCTGAAAGTTTCTATAAAATTGACTTATTTCTATTGTTTAGCGTTAATTTTAAGCAAAACGTATGTCAAATATAGCTACAAAAAGAAAGAAGGAGAAAGCAAATATAAATTAGAACCTAGGAGACTTGAAGAATTAGATGTGTCAACGTTATCACTTTAGCAAAGCACAGATGACATGTTGTTTTTTTGGGTTAAGTACAGTCAAAGCAAAAATTATTGGGACTTGATATTTGTTTTCAAAATTAGTTGGAAGTATAAAATGAAGCAATTCTAAACCGAGATAGAACGGAAGAAGAAAAGAGAATTAAAAAAGGACAAACTCAATGACATTGTATGGATAAAGTTGGTAGATGAATTGACACGAAAGCAAAGACAAGTAAGATATGACATATGAGTCAACAAATAGTTGGCACCGGTTACAAATATGTGACCGGCATTGGGTAAGTTCCGAGGACAGTAAAATCATGGAAGAAGATTTGAAGGAAAGATATCGGTTGTGAAATACATCATTCAATGACTAGCCATTACAAAGAATCTTTTCATTAATACCCAGCCATTATTCAGCCAGCAAGAGGGGTTTTATTCGTATTAAAGAAGGTCTTGATTTGAGGATCTTGTCTCCCTGAACAGAGCTATAAATAGGAGAATTCATATTTATTGGAGGACGAAACATTATATATACACAAAAGCCACAGTTTGCTCTTATTCTAAACAACATCTTTCTCTCTTTTTTGTTCTTCATACTTTTTTTTATTGTCATCAGAAGAGTTGAGCCCACAGTCAGGCTTGTACTTTTTTAAAATTTATTTAATTATTTTTTTCTGATATTTTTAGCTATTTTATATTTTTGGAGCAAAATAATTCACGTGTCTATAATCCACGTTACAAATTCAACTGTAACATTTTACCAGTAAATAGTTTGGCGCCAACGTGGGGCATAGACAATTATATTATTACTTTAATCCATTTATTTGTTACTAACGTAGTTTGACATTTTTCTTTAGTAAAAAAAATATCAATTAGATGTGGAAGCTAATGATGTGAAAAATTCTTACAATGTTGGAACAAACAACGAGCGTGAGGATTCAACTAGTGAAACTCGCAACGAGGGAGATGAAATAACTTCGGTTCGCAAAGAACAAACTTCTCGACATGTGAGAAGTCCAATGCCGAACGATATAGATAATGAACGTGTTGTTGAAACGGTCAAAATTTTGAGAGCGCAACAAAGGAAAATTATGAATCATCTCTCAAAACAAAATCAAGCAATGACGGAGTTGAAGTAAGAGCTTTCAGTTGCTTCTAATAACTCCAATGGAGGAGTTCGAGTTCCTCTCAGCGTGCCTACAAATCAAATAGTGCAAAGAACCGGTAACATCGCTTGAAGGGAGGAGTTCAGTTTTAATGAAAATGAGGGAGGTGGTGCAGGTACCGGATCCGGTAACGACAACAACGTTAATGATCCTTCTAAAACTGAGCTCATGAGATTCATGAGGAACATGAATGAATGAATAAATAAATGAATGGACCAAAATGCTAAAGAATTCCATGCTCTGATAGATCAAAAATCTCGGGAACACCACCGGTGTTGAAGGGACCATATTCAAAAAATTATACACAGTGGCCGTTCAAACCAAGTATAGCTCCGGAGAAAAGATTCAAGATGCCCGATATTTCGAGGTATGATGGGACTTCAGATCCACAAGAGTATATCACAACTTACACTGCGGTTGTAAAGGGAATTGACTTGGCCCCACACAAGATCAAATATGTCTTGTTGAAGAAGTTAGGCTAAAGCTAACGAAGGGTGCTTTAACATGGTATTCTCTTTTACCTGAGCATATTATTTGCCTCTTTTGAAATGCTTGCAGATTCTTTCATTAAAGCTCATGCTGGGCAAGAAAAGTCCAAGCTAGAAAGGAGGACATATTCAAAATCGCTCAAGGAGAGTTTGAGCTATTGCAAGAGTTCGTGATCAGATTTTAAAATGAGAGTATGCTATTGCCGGCAGTACCGGATGACTAGGGAACTGAAGTGTTCACTAAAGGTCTCAATCCACTGAGCTCCGATGCTTCCAGGAAATTAAAAAAAAGCTTGTTGGAATTTTAGGCAACCACATAGGCAAATGTCCACAATCATTATGAATCAAAAATTAAAATTGAGGATGATCAACTGAGCTCTTCGGTGTCATCTAAGGGTCGCAATCGTGACCAGAATCATAAAAAGTTTAAAACTGATTTCGATGTAGATCGGAGGTCTTCTAAGAGTCGTTTTAAGCCTCATGAGAGGGTTGATATGTGTGGAAGTAAAGTATTTCAGTCATCGAACAGGTTTGAATCCGGTAGAAAGGCAGATCGTGGTCGGAGTAGCAGAGCTTTACAGGAGAAGGAGCCATCGGGGTCCCGGGATTCAGCATACCCCCGGTTATCCGATTATAATTTCATTATCAACCTAGTAGAACTAGTTTCGGATATGAGTGTCACACCTCCTTTTTCCTAAGGGATAAGGGAGTCTTTTTAATTTAAGTGACATTATTTGAAATGAGATTATTTATTTAATTCAGAGTCGCCACTTGGAATAATTATTATGGTGTCCCAAGTCACCGGTTTAATTTAAAATCCCAAATCGAGAAAATTAACTCTATTTATGGTCCGCGAACACAGAAGACTGGGTAAGAAACTCTGTTAACCTGGGAGAAGGTGTAAGGCACTTCCGAGTTTTGTGATTTTAGCACGGTCACTTAACAATTAATACTTAGCCTAATTATCTGATTTATTACCTGTTTTAAACTTATTGTGCATTTTACCTTTGACCGCTTTTAATTATGTATTTAAACCCTTTTTAGTATTTATGGAGTTATTTCTTGAACAAGTTACGATGTCGTACACTTGTCGTTTAGGTACACATTGCAAACCGCGCCACGTGAAACGCACCCGCGATTCACAATATGTTTATTATTATTATTATTTGAAGTTATAGTCAAGTCGCGTGAAATACACACTTGAATTGGGGTTTACATATCATGACTATGCCACGGAAACCGTACCCATAGTCACGATAATTTATTATTAATTGCGCCTAAAGCAAGCTACGATATTTGAGAGTTATTTTCTTAGACTACTTTAAGATTATTGCAAGTTCATGAGATATGGATAATATCATGGAAGAAGTGAAGTGAATAAATTATGGAAAGGTGGCTAATAGAATTCTCCTGGCCCAAAATCCACCCAAACCCAAACCACACTTTACATATGAATTCGATCCATTTTGCTTAAACAAATTGTGATCTTCTTCTCCCATTATTTTTTCTAACTCTAACAAAGGAGAATAACAAAAACTATTAATAACAACTGTTGATTTAACCAAAAGAACGAATTATAGCAATCAAGGAATCCACATAAACCATTTAACATGAAATAAAATAAAATGACAATTAAAGAAAAACAACCAAACATTGGCCTTTTAATCCTCTGAACCTTTTCATATAACTCGGTAATTTATATCTTTGCTTGACTAACAGTTCCCCATCAACAATCAAATACTCATTCTGGACAAAAATGACAAACTCAGAACATTTAAACAAATTCAAACCATGCCTTTCAATCGCGAAGTAAAACTAAAAATATCGAGATAAGATAAAAATGAACCTTTGTATTATATGAAGCAAGCACAAAGTCGGAATCTTTGCTAGAATACATGAACAAAGGCCAGAGAATTCTAAAGGCGACATCGCTGGAATCTCGAACCGGCGAACTCGAACATCACCTCACTTTAATGATGGTTTCGGAACTGATTTTGGACTAGCTTTGAAGTTGTTTTCTAGCTATTTCACAGCTGATTTTGCTGCTCCTTTTTGACTGAATTTTGCTGGGCTTTGGGGGGCTGAGTTTTGATGGAGTTTAAGGGGCTGATTTGAGGGGTTTCTAGGATGTTTCGGGCTGTTTCGGAGTCGTTTTTGGACTGAGAAGAGGGGCTGGATTGGGGTGGATTTCCAGCTCGTTTTCTGGGTCTGTTTCAGTTGCGTTTTCACTGTTGTTCGGGACAGTTTTGGGGGGTTAATGATGGCTCAAAAGTGGTCAAGGGCTGGTGGCTTTTGGGTGGTGAAGCTGTTGTTGTTTTCGAAAGAAAGACGAAGAAAGAATGACACGGATAGAAATTTCCTTAGCGTAGAAGAAGCAAAAATATTTCTCTCAAATCCCTCCTCTCTATTTTTACCCTCTTTTTCCTTTCCTCACATTTTCTCTTCTATTTATAGAAAAAAATCAGAATTTTCAGATTTTTTTAATTATTTTATTATTATTTTTATTAAAAACAATTCCCGCTTCCCATTTTTTTCCTTTTTTAAATAAATAAATAAATTCCTCTCTTTACTTTACTTTTATTTTTTAATTTTTCACTTTTTACTTTTATTATATTTAAATTCCCACTTTGTTTTACTTTGCTTTTTTATTTTTCACTTATTTTACTTTTCTTTTTTTAGTTTCCAATTTTTATTTATTTTATATTTTTAAATTTTCACCTACTTTTACTTTTATTTTTTAATTCTAACTTTCTTTTACTTTTTATTTTTTAAAATTTTCACATTCTTTTACTTTTATTTTTTTAATTTTCCACTTTCTTTTACTTTTTTATTAAACAATTTTCACCTACTTTTACTTTTAATTTTTAATTCCATACTTCTACTTTTCCTAGTTGTAGGCGCTAGTTCATTATTTTATAGCTTCTTCTAATCAAAACGGGACTCCAATGCTCGTGGCTTTAGTCATGTCTTGAGCATTCCACATCTTTTTGTATTTTGAATTCACTTATTTTTCTTTTCTTTTCTTTTATTCTGAATTGAGACTTCTTCTTTTGGTCATCTCAAACCCTGTGCCTCGAGGTAAAACTTACTCAGACACCAAAATAATTAAACAAACGAAATTTTTCTGGCCCAGTTTGTACTAGAAAATTTCGTGAGTTATTGTAACAAAAAATCTGTATTACTTCATTAGTGAAAGCGATAAAAGGGTCGGAAATAGTGTACCTGGAGAAAGCATGATTCTTTGGGAATGGTTTACCCTCATTGTCCAAATGGTGCCTCAACTAGGGAGTGAAAACCATATGTTGGAAATGAGACTAGGGAGTGAATACCCTATGTCTAAAATAAAATCAACTAGAGAGTGGAGACCCTATGATGGAAAACGACTAGGGAGTGGAGACTCTATGTTTAAAATAAAATCAACTAGGGAGTGGAGACCCTATGTTGGAAAAGCGACTAGGGAGTGGAGACCCTATGTCTAAAATAAAATTAACTAGGGAGTGGAAACCCTATGTCTAAAAATAAAATTAACTAGGAAGAGGAGACCCTATGTTGGAAAAGACGACTAAGGACTGGAGACCCTATGTCTAAAATAACATCAAATAGGGAGTGGAGACCCTATGTTGGAAAAGAAACTAGGGAGTGGAGACCCTATGTCTTAAATAAAAATCAACTATGGAGTGAAGACCCTATGTTTAAAATAAAATCATCAACTAGGGAGTGAATACCCTATATTGGAAACATCAAATAGAGAGTGGAGTCCCTATGTTGGGAAAGAAACTAGGGAGTGGAGACCTTATGTCTGAAATAAAATCAACTAGGAAGTGGAGACCCTATGTTGAAAAAGCAACTAGAGAGTGGAGACCCTATGTCTAAAATATCATCAACTAGGGAGTGGAGACCCTATGTCTAAAATATCATCAACTAGGGAGTGGAGACCTTATGTTGGAAAAAAGACTAGGGAGTGGAGACCCAATGTCTAAAATAAAGTCAACTAGGCAGTGGAGACCCTATGTTGGAAAAGAGACTAGGGAGTGGAGACCCTATGTCTAAAATAAAAATCAACTAGGAAGTGGAGACCCTATGTTGGAAAAGAGACTAGGGAGTGGAGACCCTATGTCTAAAATAAAATCATCAACTAGGGAGTGGAGACCCTATGTTGGAAACATCAACTAGGGAGTGGAGACCCTATGTTGGGAAAGAAACTAGGGAGTGGAGATCTTATGTCTGAAATAAAATCAACTAGGGAGTTGAGACCCTATGTTAGAAAAGAGACTAGGGAGTGGAGACCATATATCTAAAATAAAATCAACTAGGGAGTGGAGACCCTATGTTGGAAAAGAGACTAGGGAGTGGAGACCCTATGTCTAAATTAATTTCAACTAGGGAGTGGAGACCCTATGTTGGAAAAGAGACTAGGGAGTGGAGACCCTGTGTCCAAAATAACATCAATTAGGGAGTGGAGACCCTATGTTGGAAAAGAGACTAGGGAGTGGAGACCCTGTGTCCAAAATAACATCAATTAGGGAGTGGAGACCCTATGTTGGAAAAGAGACTAGGGAGTGGAGACCCTATGTCTAAAATAACATCAACTGGGGAGCGGAGACCCTATGTTGGAAAAGAGACTAGGGAGTGGAGACCCTATATCTAAAATAACATCAACTTGGGAGTGGAGACCCTATGTTGGAAAAGATACTAGGGAGTGGAGACCCTATGTCTAAAATAAAATCAACTAGGGAGTGGAGACCCTATATTGGAAAGGCGACTAGGTAGTGGAGACCCTATGTCTAAAATAAAATTAACTAGGGAGTGAAAACCCTATGTTGGAAAAGAGACTAGGGAGTGGAGACTCTATGTCTAAAATAAAATCAACTAGGGAGTGGAGACCCTATGTTGGAAAAGAGACTAGGGATTGGAGACCCTATGTCTAAAATAAAACCAACTAGGGAGTGGAGACCCTATGTTGGAAAACGCGGCTAGGGATTGGAGACCCTATACTACCATGATTTGGAACTTTCTTTCTTTTCTTTCTTTTTCATAATTTTAATTTTTTTAAAAATTAGTTTTTTAGAGAATGAGTAAATGCGGGAAAGAATTTGAAGAAAACTTCCCTTTTGGAGTTGTTGCTGCAACAGAGCTGTTTCTAGCCCCCCCACATTTTTTTCTTCTTCTTATTCTTTTTTTAGTTCTTCTTTTGGAGTTCTACACCTGCTTCTTGCAAGGTTGCTTTTGGATTGCACTTGTTTCATGTTTTTCAAACAAAGAACAATTGTTAATTTGAAACGATGGTTGGTTCTGCGGCTTTGAGTGTTTCAACCACTTGATCTTGGCCCATCTTCTTTTGAGGATGATTTCAACCTGCCACTAGTTATTTCCTGAATACCACTTGTATTCCTAGCCCTAGAGAGCCTTTGTCTTTTCAAACTTTTACAGGACGGTTGGTCGCGTGGGACTTAACCTTTTCAACTTTATTTTGCCCTTGTAGGCACTATCAATTTGATTTTCTCTTTCCAAGAGCTTTTAATTTCGAAGCATCGGCCGCCAAGGCTAGTCGGGTCGACTTGATACCCCTGCCGAGATTGGGTGCCCTTTTTTACATATTAGCTTGCATCAAACGAGAGCCAATTTGGGTAAAAGAAATTAGATTGCATTATAACTTTGGAACCTTTCAGGCGAAACTGTCACCGAACCATTATAATATCTGCTCTAGTTTCTACTTTTGGGGGAATGTGAATTTTTATTTTGGTGTGACTGAACCCCAGAGTGAGGCTGCCTACGTATCCTTTCGAAATCAAGTCAAACGTAGTTCAAGGAACTTTATTTTTGATTTTTGTTTTGTTTTGTTTTCTTTTGTTTCTTTTCTCCTTTTTTCTCTTTTTTTTTGTTTTGTTTTTTCTTTTTTTTTTGGTTTTTCTTCTCTTTTTTTTTTCTTCCTTTTTTTAATAACATCTTCAGGTTCCAAATAGGGTAATCAAATAAAGGTAATCAGCTCAAACAGGTTAGCAAAAGGGTTAATGATATTTGGATAGCGAGAATGAAAGCCTTCGTCATCCCAATCAGAGAACATCAATGCTACATAGAGGGTCAAACATAGTACCTTTGACTGCATCCACATTGACAGTTGTTTTAGGGATATTTCCTTCGATGCTTCCCATGTACAACGCTCTCTTTTGGCAGTACTCTTGTTACTTTGTGTGGACCTTTCCAATATGGAGCCAATTTTCCTTTAGTTGTTCCGATTCTTTGTTTTATTTCCTTAAACTCATGTTCATTACATTCTGATTCTTGATTTATTATTTTGAAGTCTAACATCATTTTTGGATTTGGGCATGAAGTCTGCAAGCATGTCATATTATTGAAATCTGCAATTAACAAAACTGAAAAAAGAATTAAGAAAGGTGACAAGATTAAGAAAAGAGACATTCATGGACAATAAAATATTAACTTCATTTGATTTTTTAAAAATTTTTAAATATAGAAGGGTTTACATCAGAAAATAAGACAATAACGTAAAAATTCAGATTACACCCTAAAATAATCCGGACGCAGAAAGGATAGCAAGATCGGCTACCGAGCCTCCCGTCTGATAGGGAAGTTTCATGTTTGATGACTGTTTTTTGGCTTTTCTTCTGTCTCGGGAATGGCTGTAATGGCTGCAATGGCCTTCAGTGCTGGATCAAATGCCTCGTCATCACAAATCATTCCAATGACCAGGCCATTATTGTGAGTCGGTAATGGATTGTTAGTCACATTAGTAATCTCTTCGTCCCTTAGCACAATTTGGTTTTCTTCTATCAAGCTTTCAACCGCCCTTTTGAGGGTCCAACAGTATTTTGTATCATGGCCTTCTACTCCTGAATGGTAAGCACATCTAGTTCTGACCTTGTATGATGGGGACTTCGAATTCTGGCGGTTTGGAGGCACAGGTTGCAATAGACCCAGTTGGATTAACTTTTGAAGCAGACTAGAATAATATTCACCAATAGGGGTGAAACTGGTTCTCCTGGGGGGGCTCACGAGGGCGTGGATATTTTGGTATACATTTTGTGGTGGGCGCAGATTATATGGAGCTTGGTAGAGATGGTTATTTCTGGGAGGTAGAGCTCGGGCTTGGTTGTAGTACTGTTGCCATGCGTAAGGTTGGGCATTCATCACTGCATAGTAAGGTGGTGCCATGGCATAAACTGCATCTTGATGCGGGCAATAGTGTTGCGGGGTTCTTGGTGGCATGTAAGAGCGGTAAAATGATCGACGAGACCCTCTTGAACCTGAAGCCATCATGGCTCCCTCCTCGCTCTGTTTACGATTGGCCAAACACCCTAAACTGTTCTGGATGGCTTGGGAGGTGGCTTTCAAAGCACCTTGACTCAATATCCGGTCAGTTTTTAGACCATTCTCTACCATTTCCCCGATTTTGATTGCCTCAGCAAATGGTTTGCCCATAGCGGACATCATATTCTGAAAATAATCAGCCTCTTGGGCCTGCAATACGAATGTAATCATTTCTGCTTCGTCCATTGGCGGTTTTACTCTGGCGGCCTGCTCGCTCCATTTGATAGCATACTCACGGAAACTTTTCGTATTTTTGTTTTTCAAGTTAGACTGAGAGTTTCTGTCTCGAGCTATGTCGACATTGTGCTGGAATTGTCTTACAAAATCTTGAGCTAAATCATCCCATATGTGCCAGTGGGAGATTTCTAATCCATATATGTCACACCCTTTTTTACCCCAAAAAGAATATTATGTTATGGATTGTTGTGGTTTAAAAAGTTTTTTTAATTAAAGTGACAAACTTGAATATGGATTATTTTGTTTACAGAGTCGCCACTTGGAATTGGCTCTATTATTATTGGTCTGCGAAAATAAAGTCCGGGTAAGGAATTCTATTGATTGGGGAGAAGGTGTAAGGCATTCCTCGAGTCCCGTGGTTCTAGCACGGTCGCTTTATTGACTATATTTGGCTTGACTTAATTTTGGACGAAACTGCAATTTATATGATTTTTATGTTTCACCTATCCACTTCTATTTCTTGATTATTTAAAAAAAAGGATAATATTACAGTGTCATAACCACGCTACGCAAGCGAATGCGTGATCTAAAAACAAAATTAATTAACTCATCATAATTGCGCTTCGCAAGTAAATCCGAAATCATGACAATCAATTATTTATGGAACTTTTGAGAAATTACTACATTTGAAAATATTAATTCTTGAAAATTATTAAAAATCAACTATCGCGCTACGTAAGCGAATCCGCGATTTTAGCAAAGGATTAATTAAATTAAAAATTAACTAAAAATTAATGGGAATGACATGAGATTATTGAATTAATTTAATAAAAATAATATCACGCTACGCAAGCGAGTCCTTGAAGTTAAAGCATGGCTACTAATTGCCTAGCGTTTAAATTAATTATTAAGGAGACTAAGTTATAAAGTTATTTTAATAAAAGAGAATTCTGGTTTTTATTGAGATTATTTGACTAAAAGAAAAATATGAAAAGTTGTGCTAACTTGTTATTTTAAAGAGTAGACAACCATTGATTTAAAAAGGAATGGGCCAACTATTTGAGTATCAAAACTGCTGGCCCTTTTTGAACATGATTTGGCATTGGGCCAACCCTTATTTATTAAAAATAAAATGGGCCAGATTTGTTATAAGTGAAAATGGGCCAACAGGTTAGTTCATTTGGCCATTTATTCTTGTTAGCCCAATCTTATTAAATACTAAACTAATACATTCTGCCCACTTTCAAACTTTTCATCAAGTCTTTAATAATTTTTTTTTACAACATGATCAAGATTCTCATAAAATACTACTTAAAGGTTAACAGAGAAGTGCTAAGAGGCAATAAATAAATAAATAAATTAATTAATAAAGCGAAAAAATGATGGATTTAACATTATGATCCAAAGCTTGATTTCAAGATTGAAACCTCAACATTCATTCATATAGTAAATTTCCTTGCATATGCTTCAAGTAATCTAAACATGCTCAAATCCTCATCAATTGCTATTAACAAATCTGCATTACAAAGGTTAAAGGTTACCTAGGTCGCAAAAAATAAATATAGCAGTAAAGAATGAGAGCTCAACAACAGAAAGCAATAGAGAACAACAGCAAAATCACCAGAAATCGTGTTTAAATTAACAGAAATCCAGCAGCAAATCGTGTTTAAACAACCCGAAAACTTTAGAGAAGAAACCCAGAACTAACTCTAAAGAAGACTTCTACTTTTCTAAAGTTTGCACTATAAGATTCACTCACAAAGCGCAAAATTTTTTAGCTTACTAAAGTATTCAGTTGCTGATTTTTTTGTTTAACCATATGTGCGTTCAAGCAACTCTCAAGATCATGTATGTGTTGTAGGGTGGTGTTGGCCGGAGTTTCAAGAATTTGGGCCAAAAAGTGTCGGTTAAAGTTTCCTAGATCTAAAATTCAAGGAGTTTGAGGGGGTTTTGAAGGAATTGGTTTGGAGATATGGGAAGAGGAGGTTGTGGAGATTACATGGTGTGAATTTGGATATGTTTGGAGGTGGTCCGCCGCCGGTGGGTGATTTACGGCGGCGACGGCGGAGAGAAGAGAGAGAAGAGAGAGAGAGAAGAGAGAAAGGGGAGAGAAGAAGGTAAGGCAAAAATGGGGGCTAAAATCTGAAAAATTAGGTTTTAAATATTAGAAAAGATATTGAATGGTGGCCATTGGATCAAGAGGGTCATGGATGGATGAAATTGGATCTTTGATTCATTAAACAAAATGACGTAGTTTTATTATGAAACTACGTCGTTTTGATCCGGGTCATGGCAAGCCAACAATTGGACTAGATCGGCCGAATTGGGCTAAAATAATTGGGCCTGATTTGTGCATAACTCAACTAAAAATGGTATTAATCCAAACCTTTAAATCCCTTAATAAATAAATTAATAATCTAATGCTAAATTCTATAAACACACACAATAAACCTAAAAATAATGTAATGTAGGAGATATGAAAAGAGCAAAAATTAGATATTTATAGTTGCCCCTCTTTGCTCGATAACACGAAGAGTTTTCGTGCAAAGAAAGTGAATGCCATAGCTAATTTTGCTTGTGTATTACTCCAATGAAAGCATTTTTTAAAAGAAGTGGTCGAACCTTGCTTTGGAGGTTGCCTACATATCCTTGGCTATAAAGGAATCAGGTCAGTGTAGTTCTGGAAAAATTTGGTAGCTAGGACTACCGGACACTGGAGTTAAGACTATTATTACTGTTGCTGCTGCTATTGTTACCGTTACTTGCTGCTTACATCAAAAGGAAAAGAGAAGATAACTACATATGCCTGCAAGCTAAGAGTTACAAAATTCCTATCTATGTGTCTTGCGGAGTCAAATCTTGACTCTTAACCTGCTCGCTTGTGTTGACCTTAGATTGGATCTTGATGCTCTTTGAAGAAAAGATTATGGATCATTATTGATTGCTTGCTTTCCGAATCAGAATTCGAGAAACTGAAACTTGAGAAGTTGGGCTGCTAACACATTATCCAAACTAAACCCAACTATCTTGTGAACGAAAGACTTCTTTCTTTTGATGCGAAAGCTGAAACAACAAGCTTTACTCGTCACTTGTGCTATGCGGCAGGGCCTGCAAAGCCATCAAAGACGAACAGAATGAACAAATATTTTCTGCCCCAGTTTGGTACTAGGAAAATTTTGTGAGTTAGAGAAAGCTATAAAGTATCTAATGTGTTGAAATGAAGACAACAAGATTAGTATTAACTAACTATGTGAGGATATGCAACCACGATGGGTAGTACCTTATGTTACCAAAGGAAATGGAATTAGAGGATGGTACCCTGTATTACTGAAAGGGAACGTAACCAAGAGTTGGCACCCTGTATTACAAAGAGGGAACGTAACCAGGGGTCGGGATCCTGTATCACCAGGAAGAAATGTAACCAGGGGTTGGTACCCTGTATTACCGAAAGGAATGTAACCAGGGGTTGGTACCCTATATTACCGAAAAGAGTGTAACCAGGGGTTGGTACTCTGTATTACCGAAAGGAATGTAACCATGGGTTAGTACCCTGTATTACTAAAGAGGAATGTAACCAGGGGTCGGTACCCTGTATTATCAAAAGGAGTGTAACCAGGGATTGGTACCCTAATATTACAGAAATGAGTGTAACCAGGGGTTGGTACCCTGTATTACCGAGAAGGAATGTAACCAAGGGTTGGCACCCTGTATTACTGAAAGGAATGTAACCAGGGGTTGGTACCCTATATTACCGAAAGGAATGTAACCAGGGGTTGATATCCTGTATTACCGAAAGAAATATAACCAGGGGTTGGCACCCTGTATTACTGAGAAGGAATGTAACCAGGGGTTGGTACCCTGTATTACCGAAAGGAATGTAACCAGGGGTTGACACCCTGTATTATCGAAAGGAATCTAACCAGGGGTTGGCACCCTGTATTACTGAGAAGGAATGTAACCAGGGGTTGGCACCCTGTATTACTGAGAAGGAATGTAACCAGGGGTTGGTACCCTGTATTACCGAAAGGAATGTAACCAGGGGTTGACACCCTGTATTATCGAAAGGAATCTAACCAGGGGTTGGCACCCTGTATTACTGAGAAGGAATGTAACCAGGGGTTGGCACCCTGTATTACTGAGAAGGAATGTAACCAGGGGTTGGTACCCTATATTACTAAGAAGGAATATAACCAGGGGTTGGTACCCTATATTATTAAAAGGAATGTAACCACGGGTTGGTACCCTGTATTACTAAAGATGAATGTAATCAGGGGTTGGTACCCTGTATTACTAAAAGGAAATGTAACTAGGGGTTGGTACCCTGTATTACTAAAGAGGAATGTAACCAGGAGTTGGTACCCTGTATTACCGAAAGGAGTGTAACTAGGGGTTGGTACCCTGTATTACAGAAAGGAGTGTAACCAGAGATTGGTACCTTGTATTACTAAAAAGGAATGTAATCAGAGGTTTGTACCCTGTATTACGGATAAAGTGCTGAATCCCTCTAGGCAAAAGGGTTCTACCTGAGTTAAGCTAACATAAAACAAGCCTAAGCAAATAAAAAGAAAAATGGAGATTTTAAGGAGCTTACGTCTGGTGACATTCGTCCTTTGAGAATCGCCATTCTGCACTGCTTTGATCCTGTTTCAAACAAAGAAAAAATTATGAGTTTTTAAAGTGGTGGTCGGTTTGTGGCCTTGATGCCCTGAGTAGTTTGAATTCACGGCCACTCCGCTATCAAAGAACTGATTTTGTCAGTATGGTACCGAGGTGCTCGGATACTCTATATCGCTTTCTGGAGACATTGTCTTTCTGTCGCTGCCCCTGGCTGTTTCATAACTAGATGTCCATGGTACCGCTAATCCTTGTCCCTAAGGCAAGGCAATGTTCCTTTAAAATTAAACTTAGTTGTCTTGCACCCAGAACCAATTTGTGTTTGTAGTGCTTATCAACTTTTCCCATGAAGCAAGTTTTGCTTAGGCAACCTTTTTCAGTTTCTCTGAGACACTTTGTCCGCCTTATCAAAAGAGATCACACATGGATTCCTGCCTTCGTCAATGCCATATATGCTCCAAATTGTACTCGGTATTACAGGTAAACTGTAGCAAGTTTTGCAGCCATTTCTTTGTTTTGATTTTGATGCAAGATTAGACCTAAAGGAAATCAAAGAAAAATTATGGGAAAAACAGAAGAGCAATTGAAAGTAAAAAAAAGGAATTGTGTCCAAACAAAAGGTGTCCCTTTTGGGGGAGAGGAATATGGAGACTTATCTGGAGGCATGTGCCGACTTAAATAAATCATAACATGCATTTTGGACTAGAGCCTGATCCATATGAGCTGTCTAGTTCTCAAAATCCGTCGCAAATGTTCATCTTGAAACTGTCTTGGTTGTGCTCATGCTGGAGCATCGAAGACCCTCATTTGGCTAGTAGCGCCCTTTGCGGGTTTTTGCTAACTGACCTCTCTCATTTCTCTACTCATCGTCGCCTTATGGTGCCCATATAGATTGTCACCAATAAGACTCTCTCATTTCTCTACTCAATGTCACCTTACAACGCTCATACGGGTTTTCATCGATAAGACTCTCATTTTTTTTTCTTTTTTTTCCTTTCTTTTTTTTTGACTAAGATACGGCATGCGGAAGGTTGCCAAATGCCCTTGGCATGGGGAATTCAAACATTTTCAAAGATCGATCAGAAGTTCCTAACAGGGAAAAGGTGAAAAGAACCTCGAACTAAGTTACAACTTTTGGAACCGTTTCTATAGAAAAAAACCGTAAAATAAAACAAACTTCTGCCCCAGTTCTAGAGTATTGGGAATATGATTTTTTTGTTGAGATGTGACCGAACCCAGGATAAGGCTGCCTACGTATCCTTTCGGAATCAGGTCGGACGTAGTTAAATAAACTCAGAAGGTTTGTTGTATGATTTTTTTTATTTTTTTTTTCTTTTACAAGTACATGGGTTCCAAAAGAGGGAAAACGAAGAAGACAAATATGGCTCATAAGTGTTAACAAAAGGGTGACACCTAGTTGGGATAGAGACCAATAATAGCCTTCGCCACCTCGATTTGAGAAAATAATACGTGAAAGTTCTGTGGTGGGTATATATCAAACATAATATCTTTTGACTGCATCTACGTTAATCGTCATGTCTGGTACCTTCCTTCTTCATCTACCAAGTGCAAGGCCCATTTTGGTAACACTGTCTTGATGATGTAGAGTCCTTGCCAGTTCGGGGTGAACTTTTCTTTAGCTTCTACTTGGTGTGGAAGAATGCGTTTCAAAACGAGTTGGCCTACCTCAAAGTGTCGTGGACGCACTTTCTTATTGTAAGCGATGCCATTCTTTGCTGGTATAATTGGTCGAAACATACTGCTGCTAGTCGTTTTTCATCAATCAGCATCAGTTGTTCCAAATGGGTCTTTACCCATTCTGTATCTTCAATCTCCGATTCCATAACGATCCGGAGAGAGGGAATTTCAACTTCGACCGGTATTACAGCTTCCGTTCCATATACCAGCAGATAAGGAGTTGCACCAACAAATGTGCGAGCAGTCATGCGGTATCCCAAAAGAGAAAAAGGCAACTTTTCATGCCATTGTCTAGAACCCTGGATCATCTTTCTAAGAATCTTCTTGATGTTCTTGTTTGCCACTTCAATGGCTCAATTGGCTTTTGGCCGGTAAGTGGTAGAATGGTGATGCACAATTTTAAATAGCTCACATACCTCCTTCATCAAATGACTATTTAGATTGGCTACATTGTGAGTGAAAATGGTCTTTGGAATACCAAAGCGACAGATGATGTTGGAATGAACAAAGTCTACCACTGCTTTCTTGGTGACTGCTTTGAAAGTGACGGCCTCCACCCACTTGGTGAAGCAATCAATTACAACTAAAATGAATCTATGCCCATTTGAAGCCTTTGGCTCGATTGGCCCAATAACATCCATTCCCCAAGCAACGAAAGGCCAAGGAGAGGACATAGGATGCAACTCCGAAAGAGGCGAGTGAATCAAGTCACCATGAATATGGCATTGGTGACACTTGCGAACAAAACTGAAGCAATCTCGCTCCATTGTAAGCCAATAATACCGTGCCCGTAGAATCTTCTTCACCAAAATATATCCATTCATGTGAGGTCCGCATACCCCCGAATGCACTTCACTCATGATCTGCTCAGCTTCTATGGCATCTACACATATCAACAAATTCAAATCCGGGGTCCTTTTGTACAAAATTTCCCCATTTAGGAAGAAACCGCCAGCGAGCCGCCTTATAGTTCTTTTTTGATCTCCCTTGGCATGCTCTGGGTATTCTCTTGTTTTCAGGAATCTTTTTATGTCATGATACCATGGTTCACCATCTGGTTCTGTCTCAATTGTGTTGCAGTAACCGTGTTGATTTCGAACTTGAATTTCTAGTGGATCGATATGAGTGTTGCCCGGATAAAGGAGCATCGAGGTTAAAGTAGCCAAGGCATCAGCTAGCTCTTTGTGAAACCTGGGAATGTACATGAACTCGATGGATTTGAATCTTTTGCTTAGGTCTTGCACACATTGTCTGTATGGAATAAGCTTGATGTCTCAAGTCTCCATTCGCCTTGGGCTTGCCGGATAAGCAAGTCAGAATCTCCCATAACCAATAGTTCATGCACATCCAGATCGGGGGCCATTTTCAAACCCATGATACAAGCTTCGTATTCTGCCATATTATTGGTACAGAAGAACTGAAGTCGGGAAGTTTTAGGGTAATATTGTCCAATAGGTGAGACAAGGATTGCCCCGATCCCAACTCTTTTAATATTCACATCCCCATCAAAATACATTTTCCATACATGGTTGTCATCCGAAACTACTTTTTCTATTGAGTTGACCTCTTCGTCTGGGAAGTATGTGCTAAGTGGCTTGTAATCATCGTTAACTGGATTCTCTGCCAAATGATCTGCCAAAGCCTGTGCTTTCATCGCGGTGCGAGTGACATAGACGATGTCAAACTCTGTGAGCAGGATTTGCCATTTTACGAGCCTGCCAGTGGGCATTGGCTTTTGGAAGATGTACTTCAGAGGATCCATTCTGGATATGAGGTAATTAGTGTAGGCCAAAAAATAATGTCTCAACTTCTGAGCGACCCAAGTCAAGGAACAACATGTCCTTTCTAAAAGGGTGTACTTAACCTCATAATTGGTGAACTTCTTGCTCAAATAATAGATTGCATGTTCTTTTTTGCCTGTTGCATCATGTTGCCCCAGAACTCATCCAAAGGAATTATCCATCACCGATAGATATAAAAACAAAGGCCTACCAAGTTCAGGTGGGACCGGTACAAGGGGTTTTGACAGATAATCTTTGATCTTTTCAAAAGCATTTTGGCAATCGTCCGCCCACTTGATAACAACATCCTTTTTCAGACTTAAAGATGGGCTCGCATGTGGTTGTGAGCTGAGCAATGAACCTACTGATGTAGTTCAACCTCCCGAGCAAACTCATGACCTCCGTTTTGTTCTTGGGGGGTGGCAGATCTTGAATGGACTTTATCTTAGATGGATCCAATTCGATGCCTCTCTGACTGACTATAAAACCGAGGAGTTTCCCAAATAGAACCCCAAATGCACACTTGGCTGGATTGAGCTTAAGGTCATAACTTCAAAGCTGTTCGAAGAACTTTTTCAAATCGTGTACGTGATCAGCCTGAGTCTTTGATTTTATGATGACATCATAGACATATACTTCAATCTCTTTGTGCATCATGTCATGCAAAAAGGAGGTCATGGCCCTCATGTAAGTTTCCCCTGCAATCTTCAAACCGAATGGCATGACCCTGTAATAATAGGTACCCCATGGAGTAGTGAAAGCGATCTTGTCTGCATCATCCTCATCCATTAGAATCTGGTGGTATCCGGCATAGCAATCCACAAAATATTGTATCCCATGCTTAGCGTAATTATCTACAAGTATGTGGATGTTTGGTAAAGGAAAATTATCCTTTGGACTTGCTTTGTTCAGGTCCCTGTAGTCAACACAGACTCTAGTGTTTCCATCCTTCTTTGGCACAGGCACAACATTTTCCACCCATGTGGTGTATCAGACAGCTCTGACCAGATTGGCGCTTAGTTGCTTCATTATTTACTCTTTGATTTTATCACTCATGTCCGTTTTAAAGTTTTGTTGCTTCTGTTGGATTGGTGGAAAATCAGGATATGTGGGAAGCTTATGAACCACTAAATCGGTGTTTATACCCGGCATATCATCATAAGACCAAGAAAACACAACTCTGTACTCAAATAAAAGTTGAATCAAGGCATCTCTGGTTTTTTGTTCAGTGTGAATGCTTATCTTTATTTCTCTGACTTTTTCATGACCTCCGGTATTAATTGGCTCAGTTTCATTGAGGTTGGGCCTGGGCTTGCTTTCAAATTGTTCCAACTCTCTTTTCATTTCCTCAAAAACCTTATCTTCATCATATTCGACCTCTTGATGCATTATTTCGAAATTAGATAACTTTTTGAGATCTGGGCATGATTTTTGTATGCATGTCATGTTATTAAAGCCGACATTAACAAAACTGAAATGGAAATAAAATGGCAGGAATTAGGAAAAGGAAAAGATACAAAACTTAATACGAAACTGAACTGCATTTCATTGAATTTGAAAGGATAGAAGTGTTAACATAAAAGAAAAAAATCATACTAAGATGTTTGGATTACAACCATGAAAGTAACCCAAAGTACAAAAAGAAAGAAGTTGCAAAAGCAAACTACCAAGACTCCTTCCTTGTGGGGAGAGGAGTTGCTTCCTAGTTGTTGAGCATGGTGTCTGGGCCAATTAGTTTCATATCGGCACGACTAGTGCCTTCGCCAGCCTGGATCATATTCACTTCAAAAAACATCTGACTGAGGCCATGGCAAATTTCATCAATGTTTGCCTGCGCCGAGGAATTTTGACCCTCTTTGAGTCGTGGCTTGACAAAAGTGTAGAAAATATAAGGGATAGGTTACTGCAAGTCCCACCCATGTTTTTGCGGTGCTTGGATTTGTCTTCGTCTGCTTGTGTTGGCCTGAAGCCTAAACCAAAAGTACCCTTGTTACTGAACGGAGAAATGGGTTGTGATATTCCTTGCAATGATGCCCCCAAGCCTTTTCCTTGGCTCATAACCTTGTCTCATCATAAGTGCAGCCACCATTACAGATGTGGCAGAGAGATGAGGATGAAGAATGGGCTTTCCTTCCTCAACATGGTCCACAACAACCACTTTGAAAGCTTGATAGACAATAGACTCACATCCTTCCTTGGCCTCAATACATGGGATTAACAGGTCTTTATAAATGGATGACTCATCTTCTTGTGAACAATAATTTCTTGCCTGTCTTGCTCGAATTTGAGCGTCTGATGCGAGGTGGATGGCACAGCTCGGGCCATATGGATCCATGGCCTTCCAAGAAGAAAGTTATAAGAAGTTTCTATGTCCACTACTTGGAAAACAATTTCAAAATCAACAGGCCTAATCGTCATGGTGAGGTTGATCTCCCCAATGGTATCTCTCGCTGAGCCATCAAAAGCGTGGATGCGAACATTGTTGGGTCGGATTCTATCTGTATTGATCTTCATGCTTTGCAAGGTAGAGAGAGGGCATACATCTACACTCGAGCCTCCATCAACCATGACTCGTTTTACATAATGCCCCTCACATTTGACAATCAGGTGCAAAGCCCTATTGTGCCCGGCTCCCTCATCAAGAAGTTCTTCATCAGTAAAGGAAATTCTGTTCACCTCAAAAAATCTATTGGCCATCTTCTCTAACTGATTCACGGTGGTTTTCTCTGAGACATGTGCCTCATTCAGGATTTTGATTAGTACACGGGCATGCTCTCCTGAGTGTATAAGCAGAGATAACAAAGAGATTTGGGTAGGAGTCTTTCTCAGCTGGTCAATGATTGAGTAATCCTGAACTTTCATCTTTTTCAAAAACTCNAAGTCAATGATTGAGTAATCCTGAACTTTTATCTTTTTCAAAAACTCCTTCACCTCTTCTTCAGTGATCGGTTTCTTTATTGGCATTTGGCTTTCTCTGATTTGCTTAGCCTTCCTCAACTCTTCTAGAGAGTAACACCTCCCTGATCGAGTCAAACCTCCAGTTTCCCCCACTTCTTCTATGATTTCCTTGCCTTTGTAGGTTACTACAGTTTTGTTGTAGTTCCAAGGGATGGTTTTCGTATTTGTTACACGGGGTTGTGTGGCAGGCTTGATTATGATCGACTTTGTTATGCCCAACGTACCACCCTGATTCTGCTTTTTGATGGGGTAACCTCCAAGGATATATAACTTTGGACTTGGAACATTGGAGCGAACTTCCAACCTCGAGATTTTTGGAACAAATAAAGTTGCCCTTTCTGAGCTCTGGGCGCCTTTCACAATCAACGGCGCATCTCGGCTTGGACTCACTTCCAGTTTGGTTCCTTCTAGAATCGTTCCCACTGTCATTTCTTCTTGACCAACCAACTTGTATTCTTGATCTCGGCCAATCATTCCCACAAAATGAACATCATTGTGTACTGGCAACTGGTTATTGGTCACATTAGGAGTGTCTTTGCCATTCGTCACTACAATTAATTTTTCAGCAATGAGTCTTTCTACGGCTCTTTTCAAAGTCCAACAATCATCATTGCTATGCCCTGGGGCACCTTAATGATATTCACATCTAGCATTTGCTTGAAATCCATGTGACTCAGGATGCATATGGTGGGGAGTGATGGGTCCAATCACGCCCATTTGCTTTAGCTTTTGGAATAGACTAGAGTATGATTCAGCCAATGGAGTGAATTTTTCCACCGGCCTCTGCTCTCGACCATAATCCTGCCTGGGATGAGCATTATAAGGTGCCCGAATATTTTGTTACTGAGGCCGGGGGATCCTTGGAGCTGGTGCCCATACCTGTTGATTTGGAGGCCGAGCATAGGATTGAGCATTAAAAACTATATATTGTGGTGGGCCCATAGAGTACTAAGTAATTGGCGGGGGATAATAATGTTGAGGGTAGCTGGATTGCCCCTGCTGAACTGGCACATAAGGGTGCGATGCCCCTCTTTGAACTTTCCTGGATCCCGAAGTCATCATGGACCCTTCATCTCTCTTCTTTCTATTTGCTAAACTTCCCGACCCATTTTGGATAGCTTGGGTGGTGGCTTTGAGAGCAGCTTAACTTACAATTCTGCCAGTCTTGAGGCCATTTTCGACCATCTCCCCTATCTTAATTGCTTCTGAAAAAGGTCTACCCATCGCAGACATCATATTCTGAAAGTAATCAGGCTCTTGAGCCTCCAGAAAATNTGAACTTCCCTGGATCCCGAAGTCATCATGGACCCTTCATCTCTCTTCTTTCTATTTGCTAAACTTCCCGACCCATTTTGGATAGCTTGGGTGGTGGCTTTGAGAGCGTCTTGACGTACAGTTCTGCCAGTCTAGAGGCCATTTTTGACCATCTCTCCTATTTTGATCTCTTTCGCAAAAAGTCTACCCATTGCGGACATCATGTTCTAAAAGTAATCAGGCTCTTGGGCCTCCAAAAAAATAGTGATCAACTCGTGGTTATCCATGGGTGGCTTAACTCTAGCCGCTTTCTCCCACCACTTGATTTCATACTCCCTAAAGCTTTTAGTCGGTTTTTTCTTCATATTGGACAGGGAATTGCGATCCAACGCAATATCAATGTTGTATTGAAATTGTTTGATGAAGGCCTATGCCATGTCATCCCAGACATGCCAGTGAGAGATATCTTGGTCAATGAACTATTCGGAGGCTACCCCCACAAGACTTTCCCCAAAATAAGCCATCAGTAATTCTTCTTTTTCACATGCACCTCTCAGCTGGTTGCAGTACCTTTTCAAGTGGGCGATAGGGTCGTCGTGTCCATTTTTAATTTTGGGGTCTTGAACCCTGGTGGTAAATAGATGTGAGGGAACATACATAAATCATTGAACGAAACACTTTTGTGACCACCTAGTCCCTGTATGTTCTTTATGTTCTGTATAAGACTTTTTATTTTCTTGGCCATCTCATCCAGCTCAACCATCTCGGCAGACTTTTCATTTTCCACTGGTGACTCGTACTGAAGAGTCTGATTACATGGAGCCGAGACCCCGAAAGCCATATTTGGAGATTAGTATTGGCCATCATAAGCATGAGATGGTGGCTCGTTGATTGGCCTCGTCACATGAGGTGGTGGCGGTATTATGTATACCGGTGCGCCAGACACGACTAGAGGAGTGTTCCTGACCAGTGCGACTGGAGGTCGCACATTAGAGGTACCAGGAGCAGCGTGGAGGCTGTAATTTGGCACATACCCTGGTGGTAGAATATGGTCGCTCGTTGCATGGAGCGGTGGTTGAGTAGCCAGAGGTACGGTGGAAGTTCCCTCTGTGGGACCCCGGGGTGGAGGATGACAAAACACCCAAGCTTTATATACATCAGACAATTGTTGTCTCAATTTTCTTATTTCCTCCGAATCTTGTTCAACTGACTGACCTGGGGTCGTCACTGACCAGCTCGATCTCATCATCGTTCGCCATTACTACTGTTCCCTTAGATCTGGTGAAGTAATGGTGTATTGCTAGTATTACCACAAACCAACCACCTTAAGCTTACTATATAAGAGACAACAAACATGTTAGGGTTAAGCATTTTATAGATATGAATCACACGTAATATGCCATGTTCCTATCATTGTCACTATTTCTAACATACTTTTGGAAGGCTTCATGTTTCATTCCGGCTTATCAGGTTGCTTCTTATTGATGTTTTTAGTTTCTTCTCTCCCTTTTTTTCATTTCACTCATGCCTCATTCTATCCCTCCTCTTAGATCGTTGACAAATATTTTGATCGAACCTTTTGTAGGTTGCCTACGTATCATGTCGCTGCATGAATTAGATCATTACGTAGTTCAGGGGGAAATAATAACAATTTTGATTTTTTATTATTATTATTATTCTTTTTAAAATCAAATATTTTTCATTCATTTTCAAATCATTTTTTTTAAAATACAATGAAAGAAAAGGAAAATATATAGAAATTAACTCAATTGACTCTAAAGACATAAGTATGACTGACAATGCGACAAATATAAAATTAAAAATGCGACAAATGAAAAGTGAAACTAAAAACTAATTGACTGCACTAAAACTTTAATCTTCAATGGCCTTCTTGCTTAAACTGATATCATCAATGGTCTGCATCCCTTGGCCTCCACTCTCCCCTCAAAATCTCGTACAAATTCTGAAACACTATCGGCAACTATGGAACGAGGGAACGTGCCTGTTGACCAACTTTCTCATTGTTTAGATAATGATGATCGTCATGAATATATGCTGCTTTCTCTGCCAATTCAAGTACTTGCTCTCTGGCTTGCCCCATATTCACGTGACAATTCTGCAACCATATCTGGGTAGTGTTGAGGGCGTGCCCCATCTGAGACTCTTGTCCCTCGTATTATCCAATACGGTGGTTTAGCACAGCTCTCTCAATCATCCACTGACGCCGCTCTGCCTCAAAATCTGTATGTTGATGACCTCTCTTATGCCTTTTTATTTCTTCCAATTGTGTACGAAACTGACCCTTTGAGCGTATCCAATAGGCCCTTTCTCTTTCAAACTGCTCTCTCTGCTGATCAAACTCCAATTGTTGCTGGTGCGCATCCTCTTCAATGATACTCAAGTCTTCTTGCAGCTTATGCATTTCATCATTTTTATTTGCCTCAACTCTTCTGACTAAACCAATAGTGCTTGCCAGTTCTTCTTCTAAGCGGGCCGCCTCATTTTTAGCATGCTTTAGATCTTTATCCATAACCCGTAAGGCAGATTGATAATCTTTCTCAATATTTAAACGCATCTGAGCGACTCTGGCTTGCAGTTGGGCTTGTTGCTTAGATATGTTCATCCAAGCATGCTCAAATTCCTCTTTTAGCCTTTCTATAGTTCTTTAATCATTTCTTCTCTTGTTGGTACCCCTCAGGCCTATCTCAAAACGACGAAGGGTCATGAAACCAGTTAATATATTCAGGGATCACCTCTCCACGGTCTCAGTCTTCTACCATATCATTGAACTCCGAGACCTTACTTGCATACCAAATTTTCATAATTTCTTCTTCGTCATGAGGCTGATCTTTACCAAAATCATAACAGAACTTGCTCATATCTCGTGTTGGTGGCACCTCCTCTAGTCGTGAAAATTGGCGCATTACCCGAAGTGGATCATAGGGCTGAGCACCATCCAATCCTATGAGTACCAAATAAGAATGGTATGCCGACTCACAAATGACCTCTTTAGAGGAGAACCAATCGTAGTTCCAAGTGATCCGTTTGGCAGACAGAGTAAGAAGTAGTTCTTTCCCGGCACCAATCCCTTCTGGTAAGTCACATTCATCAATTCTTTTCTGGTGATCATAAGTATGATTGGGCCATAGCTTACTAAAATTAGTGATCGTAGGATGACGATAGAAATGCTCCAAAAACCATATCTGTAACAAAATGTTGCAACCATCAAAGTTTCGCGCGCCCATTTTACATCTAGTTAAAGCACGAAAAATGCAAGAAAGAATCATATGGATCAAAGTATAATCATCCCCTTCTGAGGTCAGAGCCTCAACTACACCTACCAAGCGGATGTCAATGCGTCCTTCCCTTTCCGGAAAAACTACACGCCCCAAAAAAGTAACCATAAATGCAAACCTTCTATGTACCTTCCATGTTTCCTTATCTTCCTTTGATTTTAATTTTCCCACATTCCTTTCGAAATTGCATTCTAGGCCATACAAGTGAAACAAAAAGCCCAACTTAACTCACTTCCTCCTAAATCTTCATATTGTCCGTAATTTATGTTCAAGAGCTTCAGAAAACTACCCTCATTCACACTTTTCGGTACTATGGGCCTTTGGCGGCGAAGATTGCGGCCCCACCCCTGGAAATGGGCGATTTCCTCCAAGGTCGGAGTCATTTCACAGTCGGTAAAATGGAACACATTATTTTCAGGATCCCAGTGCGGAATCAAAGCTTCGATCACATGCCTCATGGGCTTGATCGTAATCATGTGAACCAAATGTCTCAAGTATTTCTTTATCTGGTTTCGCTCATATTACTTAAAGTCTCTCCACCAATCCCACAACAACTGTGGTATCTGATCGACAATCAAAAAATCTGGTATCCCTTCTGATCTGGGCCTCTTTTCAGACTTACCTCTTTTCCCACTCATGGTATACCTGTCTACCCAGACACGGGGTTAGGCTTTGATCAAACATATTATTGACACACAAAAATTTTGATTTTTCGGGTTTTGACTCTATAAAAGAATAAAAATAAATAAATATATAAATAAAAGCCAAATTGTGGGACTATAAAAAAAATATTTTGGATTTATTTTTTATTTTTTTGGGGATTTTCTAAGGAAAGAATTCTAAAGAGGGAATTAAGGAAAAGAAAAATATTTTTGGATTTTTGTTTTTGTTTTTAAAAATAAATGGGGCCGGAACCGATGAGGTTTGCCTACGTATCTCACATCCGGTGAGAATCAGACCCGCGTAGTTCGGATAAAATTGACTATTTTCTTTTATTTTTATGAAAATTAATCTTTAAAAATCATATGCACTAGACCATATTATTTTTCTCTGTCTTCAACTGATTTATGCTAAAGTCAGTCGACATGCAAGTCTCACAAATAATGCAACAAGTAGCACATAACATGACATAATGGTCTCAATAAGGTACCTGTCCTAAAATAGAACTCGGCCCCTGTGTCGAGTGCTGCTAAGTCAAATGCACATGATGCAAATAAAGTGTAGCCTATTAGGGATATTCATTGCTTGCGGCTTGTTCTTCTAAGTTTCCAAATCCTAAAGGAGATGGTATCTAGACCTGGCTTACCCGGGCGGACAACCCGAGTCGAGGAGCGTCAAGCGTCACCAGTAGTAGAACAACACTGGCTAGCTAACGGCTCTCCCGCCTAAGCATGTGTGACTAAATCCTTCACCAGAAGCTGGTAGGCTAACTGGCTTTATCTCAAGATAAAAAATTTGTGATGCTGGCAGGCAAGCACAACATAACTAACTATAAAAAGACTCAGAGGGGTGCGAGAGAGGATATAATTTGTATGTACAGTTCAACAAAATCAAAACGGTAAAAAGTGGACAAGTAACACATTAGGCCCAAATAAATCACAATATATAAAAATTAATAAAGCCAAATAAAGTTAATGTACAAGCTCGAATTCTTGAGAGTCCCCAGCAGAGTCGCCAGAGTTGTCACACCCCTTTTTACCCCAAAAAGAATATTATGTTATGGATTATTGTGGTTTAAAGAGTTTTTCCAATTAAAGTGACAAACGTGAACAAGGATTATTTTGTTTAGAGAGTCGCCACTTGGAATTGAGTTTTTGGGTGTTCCAAGTCACCTTTTATTTGAATTCCTAGTCAAAGTAAGGTTTGACTCTATTATTATTGGTCTGCGAAAATAAATCCAGGTAAGGAATTCTGTTGATCGGGGAGAAGGTGTAAGGCATTCCCCGAGTCCCGTGGTTCTAGTACGGTCGCTTTATTGACAACATTTGGCTTGACTTAATTTTGGATAAAACTGCAATTTATATGATTTTTATGTTTCACCTATCCACTTCTATTTCTTGATTATTTAAAAAAAATAGATAATATTACAGTGTCATAACCACGCTACGCAAGCGAATGCGTGATCGAAAAAAACTTTAATTAACTCATCATAATTGCGCCTCGCAAGCGAATCCGAAATCATGACAATCAATTATTTGTGGAACTTTTGAGAAATTACTACATTTGAAAATATTAATTCTTGAAAATTATTAAAAATGAACTATCGCGCTACGCAAGCGAATTCTCGATTTTAGCAAAGGATTAATTAAATTAAAAATAAACTAAAAACTAATGGGTATGACATGAGATTATTGAATTAATTTAATCAAAATAATATCACGCTACGCAAGCGAGTCCGTAAAGTTAAAGCGTGCCTACTAATTGCCTAGCGTTTAAATTAATTATTAAGGAGACTAAGTTGTAAAGTTATTTTAATAAAAAAGAATTCTGATTTTTATTGAGATTATTTGACTAAAATAAAAATATGAAAAATTGGGCTAACTTATTATTTTAAAGAGTGGACAACCATTGATTTAAAAGGGAATGGGCCAACTATTTGAGTATCAAAACTGCTAGCCCTTTTTGAACATGCTTTGACATTGGGCCAGCCCTTGCTTATTAAAAACAAAATGGGCCAGATTTGTTATCAGTGAAAATGGGTCAACAGGTTAGTTCATTTGGCCATTTATTCTTGTTAGCTCAATCTTATTAAATACTAAACTAATACATTCTACCCACTTTCAAACTTTTCATCAAGTCTTTAACAATTTTTTTTACAATATGATGAAGATTCTCATAAAACACTACTTAAACGTTAATAGAGAAGTGCTAAGAGGCAATAAATAAATAAAGCGAAAAAAGTCATGGATTTAATATTATGATCCAAAGCTTGATTTCAAGATTGAAACCTCAACATTCATCCATATAGTACATTTCCTTGCATATGCTTCAAGTAATCTAAACATGCTCAAATCCTCATCAATTGCTATTAGAAAATCTGCGTTACAAAGTTTAAAGGTTACCTGGGTCGTAGAAAATAAATATAGCAATGAAGAATGAGAGCTCAGCAACAGAGAATAATAGCAAAATCAGCAGAAATCCAGCAGCAAATCGTGTTTAAGCAGCCCGAAAACTTTAGAGAAGAAACCCAGATCTAACTCTAAAGAAAATTTCTACTTTTCTAAAAGTTTGCACTCTAAGATTCACTCACAAAGCGCAAAATGTTTTAGCTTAATAAAGTATTCAGCTGCTGATTTTTTTTGTTCAACCATATGTGTGTTCAAGCAACTCTCAAGATCTGTGTAAGTGTAAGATAGCGTCCGTGAAGTGAGAAAATAGCAACCCCTTAAATAGGCAAATAAAGTCCCTTTTTTGGGACAGATTTTGGTTCACCAAAAATCTGTCTAAAAGACTAACTTTGTGTGCTAAACACTGTTCAAAATCTGTCAAAAATGTGAAAAGACAGCCTGAAAATCTACTATGTCAGAAGCAAGGAGAAAAATTATCATTTCAGCCACCCTACTAATAAAAGTAGGCTACGAGTACCCTATTTTATGGTAAAACTCATCTAAACTTTAGATTTTAACAACATCAATACCATCCTATTGATTTTGAACCAAACCAAACTCAAACAACTAACAATTGACAAAACAAAAACAAGACTTCAAGTGGAACTAAAACTTAAACTAACTAGATTAAAACAAATTGATTTGTGCAAGCTAACCATAGAACAAATAACTGAATTCACAAACTAATGCTCAAAACAGAAATTAGACGAGCATCGCTAACAATCGGACGACGATATTCAACAACTAAACAATCGATTAACTAAGTAAACGATTTAACTAATACACTAAAGATCACGTTTAATCAATAACAATATAACAAACAACTAAATAGAGATAACTAATTAAATAAACCTAACCTGAAACTCTAATTAACAAGAAACAACCAAAACAGAAAAATCAAAATTAGAAACAAAAAATTAAATTAGGAACTAACCAATTACTACTAAAAAAAAAAATCAGAAATTAAGTAAAGAGCTGATGGTTATACCTAACGAGCGTGCTTGAAGCTGTTCGAGCCACGAGAAGACGCCGGAGATGCTAAAAGGCGACTGCCCAACTCCGAAATGCATGTTTCTTTCGGGTAGATGCTAGAATGAAATGAGTTTCAGCATCTCGCCAAAAGAAATGAGTGTCTTTGAGTCGAAAAATAGCTAAGATGGGGATTCGGGGAATTTTGGCGGTGGTGAGGCAGTGGAGCCGCGACGGCAGTGAGGGTGGCTAGCAGGCGGCGAAGGGGATTTTAGGGGTGAAATGGGTATTAAAAGATAGGTCTCGCGGAGCTCTATCCATTCATGTATGTGTTTTAGGGTGATGTTGTCCGGAGCTTCAAGAATTTGGGCCAAAAAGTGGCCGCTAAAGTTTCCTAGATCTAACATTCAAGGAGTTTGAGGGGTTTTTGAAGGAATTGGTTTGGAGATATGGGAAGAAGAGTTTGTGGAGATTACATGGTGTGAATTTGGAGATGTTTGGAGGTGGTCCGCCGCCGGTGGGTGATTTTTGGCGGCGGCGGCAGCGGCAGAGAGAAGACATAGAGAGAGAGAGAGAGAGAGAGAGAGAGAGAGAGAGAGAGGGGAGAGAAGAAAGTAAGGCAAAAATAGGGGCCAAAATCTGAAAATTCGGTTTTTAAATATTAGAAGAGAGATTGAATGGTGGCCATTGGATCAAGAGGGGCATAGATGGATGACATTGGATCTTTGATTCATTAAACAAAACGACGTAGTTTTATTATGAAACTACGTTGTTTTGTTCGGGTCATGGCAAGCCAACAATTGGACTGGATCGACCGAATTGGGCTAACAAAATTGGGCCTGATTTATGCATAACTCAACTAAAAATGGCATTAATCCAAACCTTTAAACCCCTTAATAAATTAATTAATAATCTAATGCTAAATTCTATAAACACACACAATAAACCTAAAAATAATGTAATGTAGGAGAAATGAAAAGAGAAACAATTAGATATTTACAATATACCATTTCGAAGAGATTCCTGTCAGGCTTTCTCTGAAATAAGCCATCAACAACTCTTCTTTCCCACCAGCTCCTTGCAGCTGATTACAGTATCTCTTTATATGAGAAAGTGGATCTCCGTGACCATCATACTTCTCGAACTTTGGCATTTTGAAGCCGGCAGGTAGATGAACATTTGGGAACATGCACAAATCTGAATAGGAAACACACGTTTTTGGCCACTCAGGCCTTGCATGTTTTTCAAGATTTGTTCCAATCTTCTCATCTTCCGAGCCATTTCTTCCTGCTCGGGTTCCTAACTGCTCTTTCTTGTTCAATTGGGGACTCATACTGCGGCTATTGAGCGTATGAGTCTGGAGTAACATGAGCTATGTCCGACTAAAATTGCGGGCCCTGGAAGGTAAATGTTGAAGTCTCAAAGCATGGTCTCGGCATGGTTGGATGTGCCATGGTGAAGACCGGTGGTGCAGAGAACAACGTCGACGGTGCTCCGGAGAACGATGCCTGGGGGCGGACCACATAAGGCATACCGATGAAGCTGGATGATGTAGAAGGGTACCCAAATGGGACAAATGGGTTAGTCATGGGGATGTTGGTGGTTCCAACTGTCCATGGGACCAGCTCGGGGAACCCGAGAATTGCGCTTGGCAGTTCCCTACCGTTGGACCAGGCGTCCCACATTTCCAACATACGGAGACGCATCATCTTGTTTTCTTCGGCAGTTGCCGACTCGGGTTGTGACATAGCAAGCTCAGGGATATCCTCACTGTTAACAAGGTGGAGATTGCTTTCTGAAGCCATTGGGACTTTTCCTTTGGATCTGATGAAGTAATGATGTGTTGCCAGTTTCACCACAAACCAACCACCTTAAGCTTACTTTAAAGAGGCAACAAACATGTTAGGGTTAAGCATTTAACAGATGTGAATCACACGTAAATATGCTATGCTCCTAATATTATTACCATCTTTAACATGCTTTTGGAAGGCTTCATGTTTCATTCCGGCTTATAAGGTTGCTACTTATTGATGTTCGTATTTCCCCTTTTTTGTATGGAATTTTTGGAAATTTATTTTTTGAAAGAAGGAATTCTAAAGAAGGAAAAACAAATATATTTGATTTTTTTTTCGAATGAAAGACTTCGGAAAAGAAAAAAAATATTTTTGGATTTAATTTTTTTTTTTTGAATTTTCTAATGAAACAATTCTAAAGAGGGGATTAAGAAAAGGTAAATTATTTTTGGATTTTTTGAAAATTAGGGCCGGAACCGAGAGGTTTGCCTACGTATCTCACATCTAGTGAGAATCAGACCCGCGTAGTTCGGTAAGAAGATTTTTACTTTTTGTGGCATTTTTACTTTTTTTACTTTTTACTTTTTGTGGCATTATAGGATATATATATATATATATATATATATATATATAT
>AWOL01S0020696.1:0-10181 GCA_000715115.1 Nicotiana otophora
TATGAACGAGGTTCGAGATGTGTATTATGTGTTTTGGTGATGGGCCATTCTGGAGGACTTGAGTCCAGGTTTAGACCGCATCTTAAGCTTGGTAGCTTCAGTTGTCACTTGTACATTTGGACTCATATCCGGTAATGTCCCTACGAGTGGAATTTGTGGCTCGATGCACGGTTAAATGGCTATATGATAAGTTTGATGTAACTGCAAGATGTGTTAAGATGGTTTGAATATGACGAGAAGTGTTTCCTTGAAATGTAAAGGAGACACCATTGGGTGCTTGATTTGCGTTTTGATGTGACATACAGTCTCGAGAATGAATGTTTTAAAGGATCTTTCACGTTGTTAAATTTTGGATTTGATGGCTTGGAAACAACCCTTGGCACGTTCGAGGACGAACGTATGTTTAAGTGGGGGAGAATGTAACGACCCGGCCGGTCGTTTTGAGTATTAAAACCCTCTTTCCCCATTTACTGCTCAATTTGTGCTTTACAATTTTTATATGGCTTGCCGGGGTAATGGTTTGGGTTCGGTGAGATTTTGAAATGAATTGGAACATGGTTCCAAGGTTTAGAACTTAACTTGAAAAAGTTGACCAGATGTGGATTAATGTGTAACGACCCAGGAGAATGTTTGGTAAGGAAATTAAGATTTTATGGTGCCGAATCACTCTGCGGTCTATTTTGCAAGCACAGAATCACTCTGCACGCCGAATAATGGGCGGAAGCAGGGCAGGTGAGGGTGCAAATCTGCGGTCGATTATGCGACCGCAGAACTATTTTGCGGTGCATTATGCGACCGCAGAACAAGTTTTTTTGGGTTGAACAATGAGCAAATGAGTAAAGGAAATTTTGGCACAAAGATGCATTTCAGCGGTCCATTTTGCGGCCATAGAATCACTCTGCGGGCCGCATGATAGTCGTAGAATGGGCAGAAGCGGGGCAAGTGTGGGTGCAAATCTGCGGTCGATTATGCGACCGCAGAACTATTTTCCGATGCATTATGCGATCGCAGAACGAGTCTTTTTGGGTTGAACAATGAGCCGATAAGTAAAGGAAATTTTGGCAGAAAGATGCATTTCTGTGGTCTATTTTACGGTCGCAAAATCACTCAGCGGGCCACATAATGGGCAAAAGCTAGGCAGGTTAAGGTGCAAATATGCGGTCGATTATGCGACAACAGAACTGTTTTGCGGTGCATTATGCAACCGCAGAACTAGTCATTTTGGGTTGAACAATGAGCCGATGAGTAAAGGAAATTTTGGTAGAAAGATGCATTTTTGCGGTCCATTTTACGGCCGCAAAATCACTTTACGCATAGTGGCCGCATAATGGGCAGAAGCTGGGCAGGTGAAGGTGCAAATCTACGGTCGATTATGCGACCGCAGAACTGTTTTGCGGTGCATTATGCAACCGCACAACAAGTCTGTTTGGGTTGAACAATGAGCCGATGAATAAAGGAAATTTTGGCAAAAAGATGCTACGGTCCATTTTGCGGCTGTAGAATCACTCTGTGGGCCACATAATGGCCGCAGAATTGGCAGAAGCTAGGAAAGTGAGGGTGCAAANAAAATTTTGGCAAAAAGATGCATTTGTACGGTCCATTTTGCGGCTGTAGAATCACTCAGTGGGCCACATAATGGCCGCAGAATTGGCAGAAGCTAGGCAAGTGAGGGTGCAAATCTACGGTCGATTATGCAACCGCAGAACTATTTTGCGGTGCATTATGTGATCGCAGAACAAGTCTTTTTGGGTTGAACAATGAGCCGATAAGTAAAGGAAATTTTGGCAGAAAGATGCATTTCTACGGTCTATTTTGCGACCGCAGAATCACTCTGCGGGATGCATAATGGTCGTAGAATGGGCAGGTGTAGGTGCAAATCTGCGATCGAATATGCGACCGCAAAAATATTTTGCGGTGCTTTATGCGATCGTAGAACAAGTCTTTTTGGGTTGAACAATGAGACGATGAGTAAAGGAAATTTTGGCAGAAAGATACATTTCTACGGTCCATGGCTGCAGAATGGCCGAAGCTGGGCAGGTGAGGGTGCAAATCTGCGGTCTATTATGCGACCGCAAAATTGATTTACGATGCATTATGCCACCGCAGAACAAAGCTTTTTGGGTTGAACAATGAGCCGATGAGTAAAAGACATTTTGGCAGAAAGATATTTTTCTGCGGTGCATTTTGCGGCCGCTGAATCACTATGCGGGCCGCATAATGGGCAGAAGCTGGGAAGGTTAGGGTGCAAATCTGCGGTCGATTATGCGACCGCTAAACTGTTTTGTGGTGCATTATGCGATCGCAAAACAAGTCTTTTTGGGATGAACAACGAGCCGATGAGTAAAGGAAATTTTGGCAGAAAGATGCATTTATGCAGTCCATTTTGCGGCCGCAGTATCTCTCTGCGAGCCGCATAATGGGCAGAAGCTGGGCAGGTGAGGGTGCAAATCTTTGGTTGATTATGCGACCGCAAAACTGTTTTGCGGTGCTTTATGCGACCACAGAATAAGTGTTTTTGGGTTGAACAATGAGCCGATGAGTAAAAGATATTTTGGAAGAAAGATGCATTTCTGCGGTCCATTTTGCGGCCGCAGAATCATTCTGCGTGCCGCATAATGGGCAGAAGCTAGGCAGGTGAAAGTGCAAATCTGCGGTCGATTATGCGACCGCTAAATTATTTTGCGGTGCATTATGCGACCGCAGAACAAGTCTTTTTGGGTTGAACAATGAGCCGATGAGTAAAGTAAATTTTGGCAGAAAAATGTATTTCTACGGTCCATTTTGCGGTCGTAAAATCACTATGCGGGCCGCCTAATGGCCGCATAATGGGCAGAAGCTAGGCAGGTGAAAGTGCAAATCTGCGGTCGATTATGCGACCGCTAAATTATTTTGCGGTGCATTATGCGACCGCAGAACAAGTCTTTTTGGGTTGAACAATGAGCCGATGAGTAAAGTAAATTTTGGCAGAAAAATGTATTTCTACGGTCCATTTTGCGGTCGTAAAATCACTATGCGGGCCGCCTAATGGCCGCATAATGGGCAGAAGCTGGGCAAGTGAGGGTGCAAATCTACGGTAGATTATGCTACCGCAATATGTTTTTGCGTTGCATTATGCGACCGCAGAAAAAGTATTTTGGGTTGAACAATGAGCCGATGAGCAAAGGAAATTTTGGCATAAATATGCATTTTTGCGGTCCATATTGAGGCCGCGGAATCACTTTGCGGGCCGCATACTAGCCACAGAATGGGCAGAAGCTGGGCAAGTGAGAGTGCAAATCGGCGGTCGATTATGCGACTGCAGAACTATTTTGCGATGCATTATACGACCGCAGAACAAGTCTTTTTGGGTTGAACAATGAGCCGATGACTAAAGGGAATTTTGGCAGAAAGATACATTTTTGCGGTCCATTTTACGACCGCATAATCACTCTGCGGGATGCATAATGGCCGATAATGGGCAGAAGCTGGGCAGATGTGGGTGCAAATCTGCGATCGGTTATGCGACCGCAGAAATATTTTGCGGTGCATTATGCGATCGCAGAACAAGTCTTTTTGGGTTGAACAACGAGCCGATGATTAAAGGGAATTTTGGTAGAAAGATGCATTTTTGCGGTCCATTTTGCGGTCGGAGAATCATTCTGCGGGATGCATAATGGCCGTAGAATGGGCAGAAGCTAGGCAGGTGTGGGTGCAAATCTGCGGTCGATTATGCGACCGCAGAACAAGTCTTTTTGGGTTGAACAATGGACCGATAAGTAAAGGAAAGTTTGGCAGAAAGATGCATTTTTGCAGTCCATTTTACGACTGCAGAATCACTCTGTGAGATGCATAATGGTCGTAGAATGGGCAGAAGGTGGGCAGGTGTGGGTGCAAATCTGCAGTCGATTATGCGACCACAGAAATATTTTACGGTGCATTATTCGATCGCAGAACAAGTCTTTTTGGGTTGAACAATGAGCCGATAAGTAAAGGAAATTTTGGCAGAAAAATGCATTTCTGTTGTCCATTTTGCGGCCGCACAATCACTCTGCAGGATGTGTAACAGCCGTAGAATGGGTAGAAGCTAGGCAGGTGTAGGTGCAAATCTGCGGTCGATTATGCGACCGCAGAAATATTTTATGGTACATTATGCGATCGCAGAACAAGTCTTTTGGGGTTGAACAATGAGCCGATAAGTAAAGGAAATTTTGGAATAAATATGCATTTTTGCGGTCCATTTTGCGTCCGCGGAATCACTCTATGCGTCGCATACTAGCCGTAGAATGGGCAGAAGCTGGGCAGGTGAGGGTTCAAATTTGCGGTCGTTTATGCGACCGCAGAACTGTTTTGCGGTGCATTATGCGACCGTAGAACAAGTCTTTTTGGGTTAAACAATGAGCCGATGAGTAAAGACAATTTTGGCAGAACGATGCATTTCTGCGGTCAATTTTGCGGCCGCAAAAGCAATCTACGGGATGCATAATGGCTGTAGAATGTGCAGAAGCTGGGCAGGTGTGGGTGCAAATCTGCGGTCGATTATGCGACCGCAGAAATATTTTGCGGTGCATTATGCGATTCCATAACAAGTCATTTTGGGTTGAACAATGAGCCGATAAGTAAAGAGCATTTTGGCATAAATATGCATTTTTGCGGTTCATTTTGCATCCGCGAAATCACTCTGTGGGCCGCATACTAGCCGTAGAATGGGCAGAAGCTGGGCAGGTGAGGGTGCAAATCTGCGGTCGATTATACAACCGCAGAACTATTTTGCGGTGCATTATGCGACCGCAGAACAAGTCTTTTTGGGTTGAACAATGAGCCGATGAGTAAAGGAAATTTTGGCAGAAAGATGCATTTCTACGGTCCAATTTGCGGCCGCAAAATCACTCTGCGGGATGCATAATGGACGTATAATGGGCAGCAGCTGGGCAGGTGTAGGTGCAAATCTGTGGTCTATTATGCGACCGCAGAAATATTTTGCGGTGCATTATGCGATCGCAGAACAAGTCTTTTTGGGTTGAACAATGAGCCGATAAGTAAAGGAAATTTTGGCATAAATATGCATTGTTGCGGTCCATTTTGCGGCCGCGGAATCACTCTACGGGCCACATACTAGCCGTAGAATGGGTAGGTGAGGGTGTAAATCTGCGGTCGAGTATGCGACCGCAGAACTGTTTTGCGGTGCATTATGTGACCGTAGAACAAGACTTTTTAGGTTGAACAATGAGCCGATGAGTAAAGGAAATTTTGGCAGAAAGATGCATTTCTACGGTCCATTTTGCGGCCGCAAAATCACTGTGCGGGATGCATAATGGATGTATAATGGGTAGATGCTGGGCAGGTGTCAGTGCAAATCTGCAGTTGTTTATGCGACCCCATAAATTTTTTGCGGTGCATTATGCGATCGCAGAAAAAGTATTTTTGGGTCAAAGAATGAGCCGATAAGTAAAGGAAATTTTGGCAGAAAGATACATTTTTGCGGACCATTTTGCGGTCGTAGAATCATTCTACGGGCCGCATAATGGCCGCAAAACGGGCAGAAGCTGGGCAGGTGAGGGTGCAAATCTGCGGTCGATTATGTGACCNCGTAGAACAAGACTTTTTAGGTTGAACAATGAGCCGATGAGTAAAGGAAATTTTGGCAGAAAGATGCATTTCTACGGTCCATTTTGCGGCCGCAAAATCACTGTGCGGGATGCATAATGGATGTATAATGGGTAGATGCTGGGCAGGTGTCAGTGCAAATCTGCAGTTGTTTATGCGACCCCATAAATTTTTTGCGGTGCATTATGCGATCGCAGAAAAAGTATTTTTGGGTCAAAGAATGAGCCGATAAGTAAAGGAAATTTTGGCAGAAAGATACATTTTTGCGGACCATTTTGCGGTCGTAGAATCATTCTACGGGCCGCATAATGGCCGCACAACGGGCAGAAGCTGGACAGGTGAGGGTGCAAATCTACGATCGATTATGTGACCGCAAAACTATTTTGCGGTGCATTATTCGACCGCAGAACAAGCCTTTTTGGGTTGAACAATGAGCAGATGAGTATAGGAAAGTTTGGCAAAAATATGCATTTCTGCGATCCATTATGCGGCCGCAGAATCACTCTACGGGAAGCATTATGGCCCTAGAATGCGCACAAGTTGGGCATGTGTGGGTGCAAATCTGCGGTCGATTATGCTACCGCAGAAATATTTTACGGTGCATTATGCGATCGCAGAACAAGTCTTTTTGGGTTGAACAATGAGCCGATAAGTAAAGGAAATGTTGGCAGAAAGATACATTTCTGCCGACCATTTTGCGGTCACAGAATAATTTTGCGGGCCGCATAAATGCCGTAGAACGGGCTGAAGCTGGGCAGGTGAGGGTGCAAATCTACGGTCGATTATGTGATCACAGAATTATTTTGCGATGCATTATGCTACCGCAGAACAAGCCTTTTTTGGTTGAACAATGAGCCAATGAGTAAAGAAAAGTTTGGCAGAAAGATGCATTTTTTCGGCCATTATGCGGCCCGCAGAGTGATTCTGCGGGCCGCATAATGGCCGCAGAACGGGCAGAAGCTGGGCAGATGAGGGTGCAAATCTGCGGTCAATTATTGACCGTAGAACTATTTTTCGGTGCATTATGCGATCGCATAACAAGACTTTTTGGGTTGAACAATGAGCCGATAACTAAAGGAAATTTTGGCATAAATATGCATTTTAGCGGTGCATTTTGCGGCCGTGGAATCACTCTGCGGGCCGCATACTAGCCGTAGAATGGGCAGATGCTGGGCAGGTGATGGTGCAAATCTGCGGTCGATTATGCGACCGCAGAACTGTTTTGCGGTGCATTATGCGACAACATAACAAGTCTTTTTTGGTTGAACAATGAGCTGATGAGTAAAGGAAATTTTGGAAGAAAGATGCATTTCTGTGGTCCATTTTGCGGCCGCAGAATCACTTTGCGGGATGCATAATGGCACTAGAGTGGGCAGAAGCTGGGCAGATGAGGGTGCAAATCTGCGGTCGATTATGCGACCGCAGAACTGTTTTGCGGTGCATTATGCGACAACATAACAAGTCTTTTTTGGTTGAACAATGAGCTGATGAGTAAAGGAAATTTTGGAAGAAAGATGCATTTCTGTGGTCCATTTTGCGGCCGCAGAATCACTTTGCGGGATGCATAATGGCACTAGAGTGGGCAGAAGCTGGGCAGGTGTGGGTGCCAATTTGCGGTCGATTATGCGACCGCAGAAATATTTTGCGGTGCATTATGCTATCTCAGAACAAATCTTTTAGGGTTGAACAATGAGCCAATAAGTAAAGGAAATTTTGGCAGAAAGATACATTTCTGCGGACCATTTTGCGGCCATAGAATCACTCTTCGGGAAGCATAATGGCCGATGCATTTGGCAGAAAGATGCATTTTAGCGACTCATAGTTTAGCCCGTTCTGCGGCCATTATGCGGCCCGCAGAATGATTCTGCGACCGCAAAATGGTCCGCAGAAATGTGTATTTCTGCCAAAATTTCCTTTACTTATCGGCTCATTGTTCAACCCAAAAAGACTTATTCTGCGATCGCATAATGCACCATAAAATATTTCTGCGGTCGCATAAATGACCGCAGATTTGCACCAATACCTGCCCAGCTTTTGCCCATTGTACGACCATTATGCATCCCGCAGAGTGATTCTGCCGGCGCAACTTTCACCTGCCCAAAAGGATTTGTTATGCGATCGCATAATGCACCGCAAAATATGCGACCGCAGATTTGCACCCACACCTGCCCAGCTTCGGCCCATTCTACGGCCATTATGCATCCCGCAGAGTGATTCTGCGGCCGCAAAATGGACTGCAACAATGCATCTTTCTGCAGAAATTTCCTTTACTCATCGGCTCATTGTTCAACCAAAAATACTTGTTCTGCGGTCGCATAATGCACCGAAAAACAGTTCTGTGTTCGTATAATAGACCGCAGATTTGCACCATCACCTGCCCAGCTTCTACCCATTCTATGGCTAGTATGCGGCCCGTAGAGTGAATCCGCGGCTTCAAAATGGACCGCAAAAATGCATATATATGCCAAAATTTCCTTTACTTATCGGCTCATTGTTCAACCCAAAAAGACTTGTTCTGCGATCGCATAATGCACCGCAAAATATTTCTGCGGTCGCATAATCGGCCGTAGATTTGCACCCACACCTGCCCAGCTTCTGCCCATTCTACGACCATTATGCATCCCATAGAGTGATTCTACGGCCGCAAAATGGACCGCAGCAATGCATCTTTCTGCCAAAAATTCCTTTACTCGTCGGCTCATTGTTCAACCCAAAAAGACTTGTTCTGCGGTCGCATAATGCACCGCAAAATAGTTCTGCGGTCGTATAATCGACCACAGATTTGTACCCTCACCTGCCCAGCTTCTGCCCATTATACGGCTAGTATGCGGCTCGTAGAGTGATTCAGCGGCCGCAAAATGGACCTCAAAAATGCATATTTATGCCAAAATTTCCTTTACTTATCGGCTCATTGTTCAACCCAAAAAGACTTGTTCTGCATAATGCACCGCAAAATATTTCTGTAGTCGCATAATCAATCGCAGATTTGCACCAACATGTGCCCATATTCTGCCCATTCTATGTCCATTATGCATCCTGCAGAGTGATTCTACGGCCGCAAAATGGACCGCAGAAATGCATCTTTCTGCCAAAATTTCCTTTACTCAACGGCTCATTGTGTAACCCAAAAAGACTTGTTCTGCGGTCGCATAATGCACCGCAAAACAGTTCTGCGGTGCATATTCAACCGCAAATTTGCACCCACACCTGCCCAGCTTTTGCCCATTCGATTGTGCGATCGCAAAACTGTTTTGCGGTGCATTATGTGACCGTAGAACAAGTCATTTTAGGTTGAACAATGAGTCGATGACTAAAGGAAATTTCGGCAGAAAGATGCATTTCTGCGGTCCATTTTACGGCCGCAGAATCACTCTGCGGGATGCATAATGGCCGCAGAACGGGCAGAAGCTGGGCAGGTAAGGGTGCAATCTGCGGTCGATTATGTGACCACAAAACTATTTTGCGGAGCATTATGCGACCGCAGAACGAGTCCTTTTGGGTAGAACAACGAGCCGATGAGTAAAGGAAATTTTTGTAGAAAGATGAATTTCTGCGGCCATTATGCAGCCCACAGAGTGATTGTGCGGGCCGTATAATGGCCGCAGAACGGGCAGAAGCTGGGCAGGTGAGGGTGCAAATCTGCGGTCGATTATGTGACCGAAGAACTATTTTGCGGTGCGTTATGCGACTGCAGAGCAATTCGTTTTGGGTTGAACAATGAGTCGATGAGTAAAGGAAATGTTGGCATAAATAGGCATTTTTGCGGTCCATTTTATGGCCGCGTAATCACTCTGCGAGCGCCATACTAGCCACAAAATGGGCAGAAGCTCGGCAGGTGAGGGTGCAAATCTACGGTCGATTATATGACCGCAAAACTATTTTGCGGTGCATTATGCGACCGCAGAACAAGTCTTTTTGGGTTGAACAATGAGCCGATGAGTAAAGGAAATTTTGGCAGAAATATGCATTTCTGCAGTCCATTATGCGGTCCCAATCACTATGCGGGAAGCATAATGGCCGTAGAATGGGCAGAAGCTGGGCAGGTGTGGGTGCAAATCTGCGGTCGATTATGCGATCGTAGAAATACTTTGCGGTGCACTAATGGATCGCAGAACAAGTCATTTTGGGTTGAACAATGAGCCGATGAGTAAAGGAAATTTTGGCAGAAATATGCATTTCTGCAGTCCATTATGCGGTCCCAATCACTATGCGGGAAGCATAATGGCCGTAGAATGGGCAGAAGCTGGGCAGGTGTGGGTGCAAATCTGCGGTCGATTATGCGATCGTAGAAATACTTTGCGGTGCACTAATGGATCGCAGAACAAGTCATTTTGGGTTGAACAATGAGCCTATGAGTAAAGAAAAATTTTGCATAAATATGCATATTTGCGGTCCATTTTACGGCCGCAGAATCACTCTGCGGGATACATAATGGCCATAGAATGGGCAGAAGCTGGGCAGGTGAGGGTGCATTATGCGATCGCATAACAAGTCTTTTTGGGTTGAACAATATGTCGATGAGTAAAGGAAATATTGGCATAAATATGCATTTTTGCGGTCCATTTTGCGGCCGCGGAATCACTCTGCGGGTCGCATAC
>AWOL01S0020697.1:0-19728 GCA_000715115.1 Nicotiana otophora
AAGTAAAGGAAATTTTGGCATAAATATGCATTTTTGCGGTCCATTTTGCGGCCGCGGAATCACTCTGCGGGACGCATACTAGCTGCAGAATGGACAGAAGCTGGCCAGGTGAAGGTGCAAATCTGCGGTCGATTATGCACCGCAGAACTATTTTGCGGTGCATTATGCGACCGCAGAACAAGTCTTTTTGGGTTAAATAATTAGCCGATGAGTAAAGGAAATTTTGGCATAAATATGCATTTTTGCGGTCTATTTTGCGGCCGCGGAATCACTCTGCGGGTCGCATTCTACCCGCAGAATGGGCAGAAGCTGGGAAGGTGAGGGTGCAAATCTGCGGTCGATTATTCACCACAGAACTGTTTTGCGGTGCATTATATGACCGCAGAACAAGTCTTTTTGGGTTGAACAATGAGATGATGAGTAAAGTAAATTTTGGAAGAAATATGCATTTCTGCGGTCCATTATATGGTCGCAGAATCACTCTGCGGGAAGAATAATAGCCGTAGAATGGGAAGAATCTGGGCAGGTGTGGGTGCAAATCTGCGGTCGATAACGATCGCAGAAATATTTTGCGGTGTATTATGCGATCGTAGAACAAGTCTTTTGGGGTTGAACAATGAGCCAATGAGTAAAGGAAAGTTTGACATAAATATGGATTTTTGCGGTCCATTTTGTGGCCGCGGAATCACTCTGCAGGTCGCATACTAGCTGTAGAATGGGCAGAAGCTGGGCAGGTGAGGGTGCAAATCTTCGGTCGATTACGCACTACAAAACTGTTTTACGGTGCATTATGCGACCGCATAACAAGACTTTTTGGGTTGAACAATGAGCCGATGAGTAAAGGAAATTTTTGCATAAATATGCATTTTTGCGGTCTATTTTGCGGCCGCAGAATCATTCTGCGGGCCGCATAATGGCCGCAAAACGGGTAGAAGCTGGGCAGGTGAGGGTGCAAATCTGCGGTCGATTATGCGACCGCAGAAATATTTTGCGGTGCATTATGCGATCGCATAACAAGTCTTTTTGTGTTAAACAATGAGCCGATAAGTAAAGGAAATTTTTGCATAAATATGCATTTTTGCGGTCCATTTTACTGCCGCGGAATCACTCTGCGGGTCGCATACTAGCCGTAGAATGGGCAGAAGCTGGGCAGGTGAGGGTGTAAATCTGCGGTCGATTATGTGACCACAGAACTATTTTGCGGTACATTATGTGACCGTAGAACAAGTCCTTTTGGGTTGAACAATGAGCCGATGAGTAAAGGAAATTTTGGCATAAATATGCATTTCTGCAGTCCATTTAGCAGCGGCGGAATCACTTTGCGGGACACATACTAGCTGCAGAATGGGCAAAAGCTGGGCAGGTAAGGGTGCAAATCTGCGATCGATTATGCGACCGCAAAACTATTTTGCGGTGCATTATGCGACCGAAGAACAAGTATTTTTGGGTTGAACAATGTGACGATGAGTAAAGGAAATTTTGACAGAAAGATGCATTGCTGCGGTCCATATTGCGACCTCAGAATCACTCTGCAGGATGCATAATGGTCGTAGCATTTGGAGAAGCTGGGCAGATGTGGGTGCAAATCTGCGGTCGATTATGCTAATCGACCGTAGAATTATTTTGCGGTGTATTATGCGATCGCAGAACAAGTCTTTTTGAGTTGAACAATGAGCCGATAAGTAAAGGAAATTTTGGCATATTGCGGTCCATTTTGCGGCCGCGGATTCACTCTACGGGCCGCATACTAGCCATAGAATGGGCAGATGCTGGGCAGGTGATGGTGCAAATCTGCGGTCGATTATACGAACACAGAACTGTTTTGCGGTGCATTATGCGACCGCAGAACAAGTCATTTTGGGTTGAACAATGAGCCGATGATTAAAGGGAATTTTGGCAGAAAGATGCATTTTTGCGGTCCATTTTGCGGTCGGAGAATCATTCTGCGGGATGCATAATGGCCGTAGAATGGGCAGAAGCTAGGCAGGTGTGGGTGCAAATCTGCGGTCGATTATGCGACCGCAGAACAAGTTTATTTTGGTTGAACAATGAACCGATAAGTAAAGGAAAGTTTGGCAGAAAGATGCATTTTTGCGGTCCATTTTACGACTGCAGAATCACTCTGTGAGATGCATAATGGTCGTAGAATGGGCAGAAGGTGGGCAGGTGTGGGTGCAACTCTGCGGTCGATTATGCGACCACAGAAATAGTTTGCGGTGCATTATTCGATTGCAGAATAAGTCTTTTTGGGTTGAACAATGAGCCGATAAGTAAAGGAAATTTTGGCAGAACGATGCATTTTTGCGGTCCATTTTACGGCCGCGGATTCACTCTACGGGCCGCATACTAGCCATAGAATGGGCAGAAGCTGGGCAGGTGTGGGTGCAAATCTGCGATCGGTTATGCGACCACTGAAATATTTTCCGATGCATTATGCGATCGCAGAACAAGTCTTTTTGGGTTGAACAATGAGCCGATGATTAAAGGGAATTTTGGCAGAAAGATGCATTTTTGCGGTCCATTTTGCGGTCGGAGAATCATTCTGCGGGATGCATAATGGCCGTAGAGTGGGCAGAAGCTAGGCAGGTGTGGGTGTAAATCTGCGGTTGATTATGCGACCGCAGAACAAGTCTTTTTGGGTTGAACAATGAACCGATAAGTAAAGTAAATTTTGGCAGAAAGCTGCATTTTTGCGGTCCATTTTACGACTGCAGAATCACTCTGTGAGATGCATAATGGCCGTAGAATGGGCAGAAGGTGGGCAGGTGTGGGTGCAAATCTACGGTCGATTATGCGATCACAGAAATAGTTTGCGGTGCATTATTCGATCGCAGAACAAGTCTTTTTGGGTTGAACAATAAGCCGATAAGTAAAGGAAATTTTGGCAGAAAGATGCATTTCTGTTGTCCATTGTGCGGCCGCAAAATCACTCTGCGGGATGTATAACGGCCGTAGAATGGGCAGAAGCTGGGCAGGTGTAGGTGCAAATCTGCGGTCGTTTATGCAACCGCAGAAATATTTTATGGTGCGTTATGCGATCGCAGAACAAGTCATTTAGGGTTTAACAATGAGCCGATAAGTAAAGGAAATTTTGGAATAAATATGCATTTTTGCGGTCCATTTTGTGTCCGTGGAATCACTCTATGCGTCACATACTAGCCGTAGAATGGGCAGAAGCTGGGCAGGTGAGGGTGCACATTTGCTGTCGTTTATGCGACCGCAGAACTGTTTTGCGGTGCATTATGCGACCGTAGAACAAGTCTTTTTGGGTTGAACAATGAGCCGATGAGTAAAGGAAATTTTGGCAGAACGATGCATTTCTGCAGTCAATTGTGTGGCCGCAAAATCAATTTACGGGATGCATAATGGCCGTAGAATGTGCAGAAGCTGGGCAGGTGCATTATGCGATTCCATAACAAGTCGTTTTGGGTTGAACAATGCGCTGATAAGTAAAGAACATTTTAGCATAAATATGCATTTTTGCGGTCCATTTTCCGTCCGCGGAATCACTCTGTGGGCCGCATACTAGCCGTAGAATGGGCAGAAGCTGGGCAGGTGAGGGTGCAAATCTGCGGTCGATTATGCAACCGCAGAACTATTTTGCGGTGCATTATGCGACCGCAGAACAAGTCTTTTTGGGTTGAACAATGAGCCGATGAGTAAAGGAAATTTTGGCAGAAAGATGCATTTCTACAGTCCAATTTGCGGCCGCAAAATCACTCTACGGGATGCATAATGGACGTATAATGGGCAGAAGCTGGGCAGGTGTAGGTGCAAATCTGCGGTCTATTATGCGACCGCAGAAATATTTTGCGGTGCATTATGCGATCGCATAACAAGTCTTTTTGGGTTGAACAATGAGCCGATAAGTAAAGGAAATTTTGGAATAAATATGCATTTTTGCGGTCTATTTTGCGGCCGCGGAATCACTCTACGGGCTCGATACTAGCCGTAGAATGGGTAGGTGAGGGTGTAAATCTACGGTCGATTATGCGACCGCAGAACTATTTTGCGGTGCATTATACGACCGTAGAACAAGACATTTTAGGTTGAACAATGAGCCGATGAGTAAAGGAAATTTTGGCAGAAAGATGCATTTCTACGGTCCATTTTGCGGCCGCAAAATCACTGTGCGGGATGCATAATGGACGTATAATGGGTAGAAGCTGGGCAGGTGTCGGTGCAAATCTGCAGTTGATTATGCGACCACATAAATATTTTGCGGTGCATTATGCGATCGCAGAAAAAGTAATTTTGGGTCAAAGAATGAGCCGATAAGTAAAGGAAATTTTGGCAGAAAGATACATTGTTGCGGACCATTTTGCGGTCGTAGAATCATTCTGCGGGCCGCATAATGGCCGCGCAACGGGCAGAAGCTGGACAGGTGAGGGTTCAAATCTACGATCGATTATGTGACCGCAAAACTATTTTGCGGTGCATTATTCGACCGCAGAACAAGTCTTTTTGGGTTGAACAATGAGCAGAAGAGTACAGGAAAGTTTGGCAGAAATATGCATTTCTGCGGTCCATTATGCGGCCGCAGAATCACTCTGCGGGAAGCATTATGGCCCTAGAATGCGCAGAAGTTGGGCATGTGTGGGTGCAAATCTGCGGTCGATTATGCTACCGTAGAAATATTTTACGGTGCATTATGCGATCGCAGAACAAGTCTTTTTGGGTTGAACAATGAGCCGATAAGTAAAGGAAATGTTGGCAGAAAGATACATTTTTGCCGACCATTTTGCGGTCACAAAATAATTCTTCGGGCCGCATAAATGCCGTAGAACGGGCTGAAGCTGGGCAGGTGAGGGTGCAAATCTGCGGTCGATTATGTGATCAAAGAATTATTTTGCGATGCATTATGCTACCGCAGAACAAGTCTTTTTTGGTTGAACAATGAGCCGATGAGTAAAGGAAAGTTTGGCAGAAAGATGCATTTTTTCGGCCATTATGCGGCCCGCAGAGTGATTCTGCGGGCCGCATAATGGCCGCAGAACGGGCAGAAGCTGGGCAGGTGAGGGTGCAAATCTGCGGTCGATTATTGACCATAGAACTATTTTTCGGTGCATTATGCGATCGCATAACAAGTCTTTTTGGGTTGAACAATGAGCTGATAACTAAAGGAAATTGTGGCATAAATATGCATTTTTGCGGTCCATTTTGCGGCCATGGAATCACTCTGCGGGCCGTATACTAGCCGTAGAATGGGCAGATGCTGGGCAGGTGATGGTGCAAATCTGCGGTCGATTATGCGACCGCAGAACTGTGTTGCGGTGCATTATGCGACCACATAACAAGTCGTTTTTGGTTGAACAATGAGCCGATGAGTAAAGGAAATATTGGAAGAAAGATGCATTTCTGTGGTCCATTTTGCGGCCGCAGAATCACTCTGCGGGATGCATAATGGCACTAGAGTGGGCAGATGCTGAGCAGGTGTGGGTGAAAATTTGCGGTCGATTATGCGACCGCAGAAATAGTTTGCGGTGCATTATGCTATCTCAGAACAAGTCTTTTTGGGTTGAACAATGAGCCGATAAGTAAAGGAAATTTTGGCAGAAAGATACATTTCTGCGGACCATTTTGCGGCCATAGAATCACTCTTCGGGAAGCATAATGGACGATGCATTTGGCAGATAGATGCATTTTAGCGACTCATAGTTTAGCCCGTTCTGCGGCCATTATGCGGCCCGCAGAATGCTTCTGCGACCGCAAAATGGTCCGCAGAAATGTGTATTTCGGCCAAAATTTCCTTTACTTATCGGCTCATTGTTCAACCCAAAAAGACTTATTCTGCAATCGCATAATGCACCATAAAATATTTCTGCGGTCGCATAATCGACCGCAGATTTGCACCCACACCTGCCCAGCTTCTGCCCATTGTACGACCATTATGCATCCCGCAGAGTGATTCTGTCGGCGCAAGTTTCACCTGCCAAAAAAGATTTGTTATGCGATCGCATAATGCACCGCAAAATCTGCGACCGCAGATTTGCACCCACACCTGCCCAGCTTCGGCCCATTCTACGGCCATTATACATCCCGCAGAGTGATTCTGCGGCCGCAAAATGGACCGCAGCAATGTATCTTTCTGCAGAAATTTCCTTTACTCATCGGCTCATTGTTCAACCCAAAATGACTTGTTCTGCGATCGCATAATGCACCGCAAAACAGTTCTGTGTTCGTATAATAGACCGCAGATTTGCACCATCACCTGCCCAGCTTCTACCCATTCTATGGCTAGTATGCGGCCCGTAGAGTGAATCCGCGGCCGCAAAATGGACCGCAAAAATGCATATATATGCCAAAATTTCCTTTACTTATCGGCTCATTGTTCAACCCAAAAAGACTTGTTCTGCGATCGCATAATGCGCCGCAAAATATTTCTGCGGTCGCATAATCGATCGCAGATTTGCACCAACACCTGCCCAGATTCTGCCCATTCTATGTCCATTATGCATCCTGCAGAGTGATTCTACAGCCGCAAAATGGACCGCAGAAATGCATCTTTCTGCCAAAATTTCCTTTACTCAATGGCTCATTGTGTAACCCAAAATGACTTGTTCTGCGGTCGCATAATGCACCGGAAAACAGCTCTATGGCGCATAATTGACCGCAGATTTGCACCCACACCTGCCCAGCTTTTGCCCATTCGATTGTGCGATCGCAGAACTGTTTTGCGGTGCATTATGTGACCGCAGAACAAGTCGTTTTAGGTTGAACAATGAGTCGATGACTAAAGGAAATTTTGGAAGAAAGATGCATTTTTGCGGTCCATTTTGCGACTGCAGAATCACTCTGCGGGATGCATAATTTCCGCAGAACGGGCAGAAGCTGGGCAGGTAAGGGTGCAAATCTGCGGTCGATTATGTGACCACAAAACTATTTTGCGGAGCATTATGCGACCGCAGAACAAGTCTTTTTGGGTAGAACAACGAGCCGATGAGTAAAGGAAATTTTTGTAGAAAGATGCATTTCTGCGGCCATTATGCGGCCCACAAAGTAATTTTGCGGGCCGTATAATGGCCGCAGAACGAGCAGAAGCTGGGCAGGTGAGGGTGCAAATCTGCGGTCGATTATGTGACCACAAAACTATTTTGCGGAGCATTATGCGACCGCAGAACAAGTCTTTTTGGGTAGAACAACGAGCCGATGAGTAAAGGAAATTTTTGTAGAAAGATGCATTTCTGCGGCCATTATGCGGCCCACAAAGTAATTTTGCGGGCCGTATAATGGCCGCAGAACGAGCAGAAGCTGGGCAGGTGAGGGTGCAAATCTGCGGTCGATTATGTGACCGAAGAACTATTTTGCGGTGCATTATGCGACTGCAGAACAATTCCTTTAGGGTTGAACAATGAGTTGATGAGTAAAGGATATTTTGGCATAAATATGCATTTTTGCGGTCCATTTTACGGCCGCGTAATCACTCTGCGAGCGCCATACTAGCCACAAAATGGGCAGAAGCTCGGAAGGTGAGGGTGCAAATCTACGGTCGATTATGTGACCGCAAAACTGTTTTGCGGTGTATTATCCGACCGCAGAACAAGTTTTTTTGGGTTGAACAATGAGCCGATGAATAAAGGAAATTTTGGCAGAAATATGCATTTCTGCAGTCCATTATGCGGTCGCAGAATCACCATACGGGAAGCATAATGGCCGTAGAATGGGCAGAAGCTGGGCAGGTGTGGGTGCAAATCTGCGGTCGATTATGCGACCGTAGAAATAGTTTGCGGTGCACTAATGGATCGCAGAACAAGTCATTTTGGGTTGAACAATGAGCCGATAAGTAAAGGAAATTTTGGCATAAATATGCATTTTTGCGGTCTATTTTACGACCGCAGAATCACTCTGCGGGATACATAATGGCCATTGAATGGGCAGAAGCTGGGCAGGTGAGGGTGCATTGTGCAATCGCATAACAAGTCTTTTTGGGTTGAACAATATGTCGATGAGTCAAGGAAATATTGGCATAAATATGCATTTTTGCGGTCCATTTTGCGGCCGCAGAATCACTCTGCGGGACGCATACTAGCTGCAGAATGGACAGAAGCTGGCCAGGTGAGGGTGCAAATCTGCAGTCGATTATGCACCGTAAAACTATTTTGCGGTGCATTATGCGATCGCATAACAAGTCTTTTTGGGTTAAATAATTAGCCGATGAGTAAAGGAAATTTTGGCATAAATATGCATTTGTTCTATCTATTTTGCGGCGGCGGAATCACTCTGGGGGTCGCATGCTACCCGCAGAATGGGCAGAAGCTGGGAAGGTGAGGGTGTAAATCTGCGGTCGATTATACACCACAGAACTGTTTTGCGGTGCATTATACGACCGCAGAACAAGTCTTTTTGGGTTGAACAATGAGACGATGAGTAAAGTAAATTTTGGAAGAAATATGCATTTCTGCGGTCCATTATGTGGTCGCAGAATCACTCTGCGGGAAGCATAATAGCCGTAGAATGGGCAGAATCTGGGCAGGTGTGGGTGCAAATCTTTTGCGGTGTATTATGCGATCGTAGAACAAGTCTTTTGGGGTTGAACAATGAGCCAATGAGTAAAGGAAAGTTTGTCATAAATATGGATTTTTGCGGTCCATTATGTGGCCGCGGAATCACTCTGCGGGTCGCATACTAGCTGTAGAATGGGCAGAAGCTGGGCAGGTGAGGGTGCAAATCTTCGGTCGATTACGCACTACAAAACTATTTTACGATGCATTATGCGATCCGCATAGCAAGTCTTTTTGGGTTGAACAATGAGCCGATGAGAAAAGGAATTTTTGGCATAAATATGCATTTTTGCGGTCTATGTTGCGGCCGCAGAATCATTCTGCGGGCCGCATAATGGCCGCAAAACGGGTAGAAGCTGGGCAGGTGAGGGTGCAAATCTGCGGTCGATTATGCGACCGCAGAAATATTTTGCGGTGCATTATGCGATTGCATAACAAGTCTTTTTGGGTTAAACAATGAGCCGATAAGTAAAGGAAAGTTTGGCATAAATATGCATTTTTGCGGTCTATGTTGCGGCCGCAGAATCATTCTGCGGGCCGCATAATGGCCGCAAAACGGGTAGAAGCTGGGCAGGTGAGGGTGCAAATCTGCGGTCGATTATGCGACCGCAGAAATATTTTGCGGTGCATTATGCGATTGCATAACAAGTCTTTTTGGGTTAAACAATGAGCCGATAAGTAAAGGAAAGTTTGGCATAAATATGCATTTTTGCGGTCCATTTTACTGCCGCGGAATCACTCTGCGGGCCGCATACTAGCCGTAGAATGGGCAGAAGCTGGGCAGGTGAGGGTGTAAATCTGCGGTCGATTATGTGACCACAGAACTATTTTGCGGTACATTATGTGACCGTAGAACAAGTCTTTTTGGGTTGAACCATGAGCCGATGAGTAAAGGAAATTTTGGCATAAATATGCATTTTTGCGGTCCATTTAGCAGCGGCGGAATCACTCTGCGGGACGCATACTAGCTGCAGAATGGGCAGAAGCTGGGCAGGTAAGGGTGCAAATCTGCGATCGATTATGCGACCGCAAAACTATTTTGCGGTGCATTATGCGACCGAAGAACAAGTATTTTTGGGTTGAACAATGTGACGATGAGTAAAGGAAATTTTGACAGAAAGATGCATTGCTGCGGTCCATTTTGCGACCTCAGAATCACTCTGCGGGATGCATAATTGTCTTAGCATTTTGAGAAGCTGGGCAGATGTGGGTGCAAATCTGCGGTCGATTATGCTAATCGACCGTAGAAATATTTTGCGGTGCATTATGCAATCACAGAACAAGTCTTTTGGATTAAACAATGAGCCGATAAGTAAAGGAAATTTTGGCATATACATGCATTTTTGCGGTCCATTTTGCGGCCGCGGATTCACTCTACGGGCCGCATACTAGCCATAGAATGGGCAGAAGCTGGGCAGGTGATGGTGCAAATCTGCGGTTGATTATACGAACACAGAACTATTTTGCGGTGCATTATGCGACCGCAGAACAAGTCTTTTTGGGTTGAACAATGAGCCGATGAGTAAAGGAAATTTTGGCACAAATATGCATTTTTGCGGTCCATTTTGCGGCCGCGGAATCACTCTGCGGGAGGCAGACTAGCCGCAGAATTGGCAGAAGCTTGGCAGGTGTGGGTGCAAATCTGCGGTTGATTATGCGATCGCAGAAATATTTTGCGGTACATTATGCAATCGCATAACAAGTCTTTTTGGGTTGAACAATGAGCCGATAAGTATAGGATGTTTTGCCAGAAAGATACATTTATGCGGACCATTTTGCGGTCGCAGAATCATTCTGCGGGCCATATAATGGCCGCAAAATGGGCAGAAGCTGGGCAGGTGTGGGTGCAAATCTGCGGTCGATTATGCGACCGCAGAAATATTTTACAGTGCATTATGTGATCGCAGAACAAGTCTTTTTGGCTTGAACGTTGAGCCGATAAGTAAAGTAAATGTTTTGTAGAAAGATACATTTCTGCGGACCATTTTGCGGTCGTAGAATCATTCTACGGGCCGCATAATGGCCACAAAACGGGCAGAAGCTGGGCAGGTGAGGGTGCAAATCTGCGGTCGATTATGTGACCGCAGAACTATTTTGCGGAGCATTATGCGACCGCAGAACAAGTCTTTTTGGGTTGATCAATGAGACGGTGAGTAAAGGAAATATTTGCATAAATATGTATTTTTGCGGTCCATTTTGCAGCAGCGAAATCACTTTGTGAGACGCATACTAGCTGCAGAATGGACAGAAGCTGGGCAGTTGAGGGTGCAAATCTGCGCTCAATTATTCGACCGCAAAACTATTTTGCGGTGCATTATGCGACAGCAGAACAAGTCTTTTTGGGTTGAACAATGAGCCGATGAGTAAAGGAAATTTTGGCAGAAAGATGCATTTCTGCGGTCCATTTTGCGGCCGCAGAATCACTCTGCGGGATGCATTATAGACGTGGAATGGGCAGAAGCTGGGCAGGTGTGGGTGCAATTCTGCGGTCGATAATGCGACCGAAGAAATAATTTGCGGTGCATTATGCGATCGCATAACAAGTCTTTTGGGGTTGAACAATGAGCCGATAAGTAAAGGAAATTTTGGCATAAATATGCATTTTTGCGGTCCATTTTGCGGTCGCGGAATCACTCTGCGGGTCGTGTACTAGCCGTAGAATGGGCAGCAGCTGGGCAGATGAGGGTGCAAAGCTACGGTACATTATGCGAGTGCAGAATTATTTTGCGGTACATTATGCGACAATAGAACAAGTCTTTTTGGGTTGAACAATGAGCCGATGAGTAAAGGAAATTTTGACAGAAAGATGCATTTCTGGGTTCATTTTACGGCCGCAAAATCACTCTACGAGATGCATAATGGCCGTAGAATGGGCAGAAGCTGGGCAGGTGTGGGTACTAATCTACGGTCGATTATGCCACCGCTGAAATATTTTGCGGTGCATTATGCAATCGCTGAACAAGTCTTTTTGGGTTGAACAATGAGCCGATAAATGATGGAAATTGTAGCATAAATACACATTTTTGTGGACCATTTTGCGATCGCAGAATCATTCTGCTGGCCGCATAATGGCCGCAAAACGGGTAGAAGATGGGCAGGTGTGGGTGCAAATCTGCGGTCGAATATGCGACCGTAGAAATATTGTGCGGTGCATTATGTGATCGCAGAACAAGTCTTTTTGGGTTGAACAATGAGCCGATAAGTAAAGGAATTATGTTGCAGAAAGATACATTTTTGCGGACCATTTTGCGGTCGCAGAATCATTCTACGGGCCGCATAATAGCCGCAGAATGGGCAGAAGCTGGGCAGGTGAAGGTGCAAATCTGCGGTCGATTTTGTGACCATAGAACTATTTTGCGGTGCATTATGCGACCGCAGAACAAGTCTTTTTGGGTCGAACAATGAGCCGATGAGTAAAGGAAATATTGGCATAAATATGCATTTTTGCGGTCCATTTTGCGGCCGCAGAATCACTCTGCGGAATGCATACTAGCCGCAGAATGGGCAGAAGCTCGCCAGGTGAGGGTGCAAATCTGCGGTCGATTATGCAACCGCAAAACTGTTTTGCGGTGAAATATGCGATCGTAGAACAAGTCTTTTATGGTTGAACAATTAGACTATGAGTAAAGGACATTTTGGCAGAACGTTGCATTTCTGCGGTCCATTTTGCGGCCGCAATATCACTATGCGGGATGCATAATGGTCGTAGAATGGGAAAAAGCTCGGCAGGTGTGGGTGCAAATCTGCGATCGATTATGCGATCGTAAAAATATTTTGCGGTGCATTATGTGATCGCAGAACAAGTCTTTTGGGGTTGAACAATGAAAAGATAAGTAAAGGAATTGTTTTGCAAAAAGATACATTTCTGCGGACCATTTTGCGGTATCAGAATCATTCTGCGAGCCCCATAATGACCGCAAAACGAGCAGAAGCTGGGCAGGTGAAGGTGCGAATCTGCGGTCGATTATGTGACCACAGATCTATTTTACGGAGCATTATGCGACCGTAGAACAAGTCTTTTTGGGTCGAACAATGAGTCGATGAGTAAAGGAATGTGTTTCATTAATATGCATTTTTGCGGACCATTTTGCGGCCGCGGAATCACTCTGCGGGCTGCATACTAGCCATAGAATGGGTAGAAATTGGGCAGGTGAGGGTGCAAATCTGCGGTTGATTATGCGATCGCACAACTATTTTGCGGTGCATTATGCGACCGCAGAACAAGTCTTTTTGGGTTGAACAATGAGCCGATGAGTAAAGGAAAGTTTGGCAGAAAGATACATTTCTGCGGACCATTTTGCGGTCGCAGAATCATTCTGCGGGCCGCATAATGGCCGCAAAACGGGTAGAAGCTGGGCAGGTGTGGGTGCAAATATGTGGTCGATTATGCGACCGCAGAAATATTTTGCGGTGCATTATGTGATCGCAGAACAAGTCTTTTTGGGTTGAACAATGAGCCGATAAGTAAAGGAATTGTTTTGCAGAAAGATATGTTTCTGCAGACCATTTTGCGGTATCAGAATCATTCTGCGAGCTACATAATGGCCGCAAAACGGGCAGAAACTGGGCAGGTGAGGGTGCAAATCTGCGGTCGATTATGTGACTACAGAACTATTTTACGGAGCATTATGCGACCGTAGAACAAGTCCTTTTGGGTTGAACAATGAGCCGATGAGTAAAGGAAATTTTGGCATAAATATGCATTTTTGCGATCCATTTTGCGGCCGCAAAATCACTCTTCGAGATACATAATGGCCGTAGAATGTGCATAAGCTGGGCAGGTGTGGGTGCAAATCTGCGGTCGATTATGTGACCATATACCTATTTTGCGGTGCATTATGCGACCGCAAAACAAGTCTTTTTGGGTCGAACAATGAGCCGATGAGTAAGGGAAATTTTTGCATAAATATGCATTTTTGCGATCCATTTTACGGCCGTGGAATCACTCTGCGGGACGCATACTAGCCGCATAATGGGCAGAAGCTGGGCAGGTGAGGGTGCAAATTTGCGGTCGATTATGCGACCGCAAAACTATTTTGCGGTGCATTATGCGACCGTAGAACAAGTCTTTTTGGGTTGAACAATGAGCCGATGAGTAAAGGAAATTTTGGCAGAAAGATACATTTCTGTGGACCATTTTGCGGTCGCAGAATCATTTTGCGGGCTGCATAATGGTCGTAAAACGGGTAGAAGCTGGGCAAGTGTGGGTGCAAATCTGCGGTCGATTATGCGACCGCATAATCGACCGCAAAAATATTTTGCGGTGTATTATGTGATCGCAGAACAAGTCTTTTGGGGGTTAAACAATGAGCCGATAAGTAAAGGAAATGTTTTGTAGAAAGATACAATTCTGCGGACCATGTTGCGGTATCAGAATCATTCTGCGAGCCGCATAATGGCCGCAAAACGGGCAGAAGTTGGGCAGGTGAGGGTGAAAATCTGCGGTCGATTATGTGACCACAGAACTATTTTACGGTGCATTATGTGATCACAGAACAAGTCTTTTGGGGTTGAACAATGAGCCAATAACTAAAGGTAATTTGGCATAAAGATGCATTTCTGCGGTCCATTTGGCAGCCGTAAAATCATTCTGCGGGCTGCATAATGACCGTAGAATGGGAAGAAGCTGGGCAGGTGTGGGTACAAATATGCGGTCGATTATTTGACCATAGAACTAATTTGCGGTGCATTATGCGACCGCAAAACAAGGCTTTTTGGGTCGAACAATGAGCCGATGAGCAAAGGAAATTTTGGCATAAATATGCATTTTTGCGGTCCATTGTGCGGCCGCGGAATCACTCTGCGGGCCGTATACTAGTCGTAGAATGGGTAGAAGTTGGGCAGGTGAGGGTGCAAATCTGCGGTCGATTATTCGACCACAAAACTGTTTTGCGGTGCATTATGCGACCGCAAAACAAGGCTTTTTGGGTCGAACAATGAGCCGATGAGCAAAGGAAATTTTGGCATAAATATGCATTTTTGCGGTCCATTGTGCGGCCGCGGAATCACTCTGCGGGCCGTATACTAGTCGTAGAATGGGTAGAAGTTGGGCAGGTGAGGGTGCAAATCTGCGGTCGATTATTCGACCACAAAACTGTTTTGCGGTGCATTATGCGACCGCAAAACAAGGCTTTTTGGGTCGAACAATGAGCCGATGAGCAAAGGAAATTTTGGCATAAATATGCATTTTTGCGGTCCATTGTGCGGCCGCGGAATCACTCTGCGGGCCGTATACTAGTCGTAGAATGGGTAGAAGTTGGGCAGGTGAGGGTGCAAATCTACGGTCGATTATGCGACCGCAGAACTATTTTGCGGTGCATTATGCGACTGCAGAACAAGTCTTTTTGGGTTGAACAATGAGCCGATGAGTAAAGGATATTTTGGCAGAAAGATACATTTCTGCGGACCATTTGGCGGTCTCAGAATCATTTTGCGGGCCGCATAATGGCCGCAAAATGGGTAGAAGCTGGGCAAGTATGGGTGCAAATCTGCGGTCGATGATGCGACCGCAGAAATATTTTATGGTGCAATATACAACCGCAGAACAAGTCTTTTAGGGTTGAACAATGAGACGATGAGTAAAGGAAATTGTTGCATAAATATGCATTTTTGCGGTCCATTTTGCAGCTGCGAAATCACTCGGCGGGACGCATACTAGTCGCAGAATGGGTAGAAGCTGGGCAGGTGAGGGTGCAAATCTGCGGTCGATTATTAGACCACAAAACTGTTTTGCGGTGCATTATGCGACCGCAGAGCAAGTCTTTTTGGGTTTAACAATGAGCCGATGAATAAAGAAAATTTTGGCATAAAGTTGCATTTCTGCGGTCCATTTTGCCATCGCAGAATCACTCTGCGGGCCGCATAATGGCCGCAGAACGGGCAGAAGCTGGGCAGGTGAAGGTGCAAGTCTGCGGTCGATTATGTGACCATAGAACTATTTTGCGGTGCATTATGCGACCGCAGAACAAGTCTTTTTGGGTCGAACAATGAGCCGAAAAGAAAAGGAAATTTTGGCATAAATATGTATTTTAGCGGTCGATTGTACGGCCGCGGAATCACTCTGCGGGACACATACTAGCCGCAAAATGGGCAGAAGCTAGGCAGGTGAGGGTGCAAATCTGCGGTCGATTATGCGAGCGCAGAACTATTTTGCGGTGCAATATGCGACCGTAGAACAAGTCTTATTGGGTTGAACAATGAGCCGATGAGTAAAGGAAATTTTGGCAGAAAGATGCAATCCTGCAGTTCATTTTGCAGCCGCAAAATCACTCTACGGGATGGATAATGGCCGTAGAATGGGCAGAAGCTAGGCAGGTGTGGGTACAAATCTGCGGTCGATTATGCGACCGCTGAAATATCTTGCGGTGCATTATGCAATCGCTGAACAAGTCTTTTTGGGTTGAACAATGAGCCGATTAGTAAGGGAAATTTTGGCATAAATATGCATTTTTGAGGCCGCGGAATCACTCTACGGGTCGCATACAAGTCGTAGAATGGGTAGTAGCTGGCCAGCTGGGGGGCAGAAGCTGGGCAGGTGAGAGTGCAAATCTGCGGTCGGTTATGTGACCGCTGAAATAGTTTGCGGTGCATTATGCAATCCCTAAACAAGTGTTTTTGGGTAGAATAATGAGACGATAAGTAAAGGAAAGTTTGGCGTAAATATGCATTTTTGTGGTCCATTTAGCAGCCGCGGAATCACTCTACGGGCCGCATACTAGCCGTAGAATGGGCAGAAGCCGGGCAGGTGAGAGTGCAAATCTGCGGTCGATTATGCGAGCGCAGAACTGTTTTGCGGTGCATTATGCGGCCGCAGAACAAGTCTTTTTGGGCTGAACAATGAGCCGATGATTAAAGAAAATTTTGGCAGAAAGATGCATTTCTGCGGTCCATTTTGCGGCCGCAAAATCACTCTGCGGGATGCATAATGGCCATAGAATGGGCAGAAGCTGGGCAGGTGTGGGAGCAAATCTGCGGTCGATTACACAACCGTAGAACTGTTTTGCGGTGCATTATGCGACCGCAGAACAAGTCGTTTTGGGTTGAACAATGAGCCGATGAGTAAAGGAATTTTTGGCAGAAAGATGCATTGCTGCGGTCCATTTTGCGGCCGCAGAAGCACTCTATGGAATGCATAATGGTCGAAGAGGGGGCAGAAGCTAGGCAGGTGTGGGTGCAAATTTGCGGTCGATTATGCGACAGCAAAAATATTTTGCGGTGCATTATGCGATCGCAGAACAAGTCTTTTTGGGTTGAACAATGAGCCGATGAGTAAAGGAATTTTTGGCAGAAAGATGCATTGCTGCGGTCCATTTTGCGGCCGCAGAAGCACTCTATGGAATGCATAATGGTCGAAGAGGGGGCAGAAGCTAGGCAGGTGTGGGTGCAAATTTGCGGTCGATTATGCGACAGCAAAAATATTTTGCGGTGCATTATGCGATCGCAGAACAAGTCTTTTTGGGTTGAACAATGAGCCGATGAGTAAAGGAATTTTTGGCAGAAAGATGCATTGCTGCGGTCCATTTTGCGGCCGCAGAAGCACTCTATGGAATGCATAATGGTCGAAGAGGGGGCAGAAGCTAGGCAGGTGTGGGTGCAAATTTGCGGTCGATTATGCGACAGCAAAAATATTTTGCGGTGCATTATGCGATCGCAGAACAAGTCTTTTTGGGTTGAACAATGAGCCGATGAGTAAAGGAATTTTTGGCAGAAAGATGCATTGCTGCGGTCCATTTTGCGGCCGCAGAAGCACTCTATGGAATGCATAATGGTCGAAGAGGGGGCAGAAGCTAGGCAGGTGTGGGTGCAAATTTGCGGTCGATTATGCGACAGCAAAAATATTTTGCGGTGCATTATGCGATCGCAGAACAAGTCTTTTTGGGTTGAACAATGAGCCGATGAGTAAAGGAATTTTTGGCAGAAAGATGCATTGCTGCGGTCCATTTTGCGGCCGCAGAAGCACTCTATGGAATGCATAATGGTCGAAGAGGGGGCAGAAGCTAGGCAGGTGTGGGTGCAAATTTGCGGTCGATTATGCGACAGCAAAAATATTTTGCGGTGCATTATGCGATCGCAGAACAAGTCTTTTTGGGTTGAACAATGAGCCGATAAGTAAATGAACTTTTGGTATAAATTTGCATTTTTGCGGTCCATTTTGCGACCGAGGAATCACTCTACGGGCCGCATACTAGCCGTAGAATGGGCAGAAGCTAAGCAGGTGAGGGTGCAAATCTGTGGTCGATTATGCGACCGCAAAACTATTTTGCGGTGCAATATACGACCGTAGAACAAGTCGTTTTGGGTTGAACAATGAGCCGATAAGTAAAGGAAATGTTTGCATAAATATGCATTTTTGAGGCCGCGGAATCACTCTACGGGTCACATACTAGTCATAGAATGGGTAGTAGCTGGGCAGAAGCTGGGCAGATGAGAGTGCAAATCTGCGGTCGATTATGCGACCGCTGAAATATTTTGCGGTGCATTATGCAATCCCTGAACAAATCTTCTTGGGTTGAACAATGAGCCGATAAGTAAATGAAATTTTGGCATAAATATGCATTTTTGCAGTCCATTTTGCGACCGCGGAATCACTCTACGGGCCGCATACTAGCCGTAGAATGGGCAGAAGCTGGGCAAGTGAGAGTGCATAGCTGCGGTCGATTATGCGAGCGCAGAACTATTTTGCGGTGCCTTATGCGACTGCAAAATAAGTTTTTTTGGGTTGAACAATGAGCCGATGAGTAAAGAACATTTTGGGAGAAAGATGCATTTCTGCGGTCCATTTTGCGGCCGCAAAATCACTCTATGGGATGCATAATGGCCATAGAATGGGCAGAAGCTGGGCAGGTGTGGGTGCAAATCTGCGGTCGATTATACGACCGCAGAACTATTTTGCAGTGCATTATGCGACCGCAGAACAAGTCTTTTTGGGTTGAACAATGAGCCGATGAGTAAAGCAATGTTTGGTAGAAAGATGCATTGCTGCGGTCCATTTTGCGGCCGCAGAATCACTCTGTGGGATGCATAATGGTCGTAGAATGGGCAGAAGCAGGGCAGGTGTGGGTGCAAATCTGCGGTCGATTATGCGACCGCAAAATTATTTTGCGGTGCATTATGCGATCGCAGAACAAGCCTTTTTGGGTTGAACAATGAGTCGATAAGTAAAGGAACTTTTGGTATAAATTTGCATTTTTACGGTCCATTGTGCGACCGAGGAATCACTCTACGGGCCGCATACTAGCCGTAGAATGGGCAGAAGCTAAGCAGGTGAGGGTGCAAATCTGTGATCGATTATGCGACCGCAAAACTATTTTGCGGTGCAATATACGACCGTAGAACAAGTCTTTGAGGGTTGAACAATGAGCCGATGAGTAAAGGAAATTTTGGCCAAAAGATGCATTGATGCGGTCCATTTTGCGGCCGTGGAATCACTCTGCGGGATGCATAATGGCCGTAGAATGGGCAGAAGCTGGGTAGGTGTGGGTGCAAATCTGCGGTCGATTATGCGATCGCAGAAATATTTTGCGGTGCATTATGTGACCGCAGAACAAGTCTCTTTGGGTTGAACAATGAGCCATAAGTAAAGTAAATATTGGCAGAAAGATGCATTTCTACGGTCCATATTGCGGCCGCAAAATCACTCTACGGGATGCATAATGGTCGTAGAATGGGCAGAAGCTGGGCAGGTGTGGGTGCAAATCTGCGGTCGATTATGCGACCGCAGAAATATTTTGCGGTGCATTATGNCAGGTGTGGGTGCAAATCTGCGGTCGATTATGCGACCGCAAAATTATTTTGCGGTGCATTATGCGATCGCAGAACAAGCCTTTTTGGGTTGAACAATGAGTCGATAAGTAAAGGAACTTTTGGTATAAATTTGCATTTTTACGGTCCATTGTGCGACCGAGGAATCACTCTACGGGCCGCATACTAGCCGTAGAATGGGCAGAAGCTAAGCAGGTGAGGGTGCAAATCTGTGATCGATTATGCGACCGCAAAACTATTTTGCGGTGCAATATACGACCGTAGAACAAGTCTTTGAGGGTTGAACAATGAGCCGATGAGTAAAGGAAATTTTGGCCAAAAGATGCATTGATGCGGTCCATTTTGCGGCCGTGGAATCACTCTGCGGGATGCATAATGGCCGTAGAATGGGCAGAAGCTGGGTAGGTGTGGGTGCAAATCTGCGGTCGATTATGCGATCGCAGAAATATTTTGCGGTGCATTATGT
>AWOL01S0020698.1:4250-28151 GCA_000715115.1 Nicotiana otophora
CGTTCTGGGGGTTACCTCTCGAAGAAGTGGATTGGAGTTTGGCTTACTTTGCATGTGAGTTTGGCTTTGCAACTGAGCTATCGCTACTTGTTGGGCTTGTAGCATTTCGAAAATCATACGCAAGCTGACCCCGATTTCCCCCGTGCTGTGACTGTCTCGGGCTATGGGTCGAGTGCCACCCTAAACGCTTCTTTCCTGCTCGGAACGCCGATTTGCTTCTAGAGCTATTCGTGAATTGATATCTACTGGAACTTCGGCTCGAATTTCGGGTTCCTCGATCCGAGCGTCGTTGCCGTTGTTGGGTAGCCTTTTGGCCCCGGGCACCAAGTTGTTGGTTTCATCCCGAAGGCCGGTTTCGAGGTCGATTGGCAGAGCTATTGCTGATATGAGGGTGTAAGCTGGAGTGCACTGTATATTTGTATCAAATAATCACTTGTTATCCTTAGCCCCACGGTGGGCGCCAAACTGTTTACCCAAAAAATCGGATAATGTTGAATTTAGGTATGGTTCTAAGGATAAGTAAATTCCTTTAACCTGAAGATAACAGTACACGTATTTATGATGCAAAATAGAAAATGATGAACAAAGATACTTGGTGAGCTTAGGAAGATAAACACAATGAATTCTTGATCTGAGGGGAGATGCTTCTATTACAATCTATCTTGCTTTTTATAGACAAGGATGATTATTTTATCTACAACAACATAATAAAATAATATAACTAGTGGAGGACCCACGATGGTGTGTCTCCTCCTTAATTCCCGCCAAGAATCTCTCCTTTGGTGCGGTTGTAACAGCTTTTGTCTGTGAGCTCGATACTGATTCGAGCTCGGTGTCGGATNTCATCGTCTTCCAAATCGTTGCCTTTGATGGCACATGTATAGGAGGTGAGATGTTCGTTAGGATCGGTCATAATATTATATTTGGGAATTACGGGCATACGGAACGTTTTAGGGATTGGTTTCGGGGCCGCGCTCGATGGAAAAGTCTTTTGTATGAATTTCTTCGAATCCAGCCCTTTCATCATTGGCGGAGCCCCCGGGATCTAATCGATCCTAGCATCATATGTTTCGAATTTTTTGTCGTTGGCTTCGACTCGTTTTGTGAGTTCCTCGAGCAGTTTAGCAATTTCAGGTGCGGTTCCTGAATCTCGCTTGTTCGATTTCACTGTGTCGGGCTTCGTTCTGGGGGTTACCTCTCGAAGAAGTGGATTGGAGTTTGGCTTACTTTGCATGTGAGTTTGGCTTTGCAACTGAGCTATCGCTACTTGTTGGGCTTGTAGCATTTCGAAAATCATACGCAAGCTGACCCCGATTTCCCCCGTGCTGTGACTGTCTCGGGCTATGGGTCGAGTGCCACCCTAAACGCTTCTTTCCTGCTCGGAACGCCGATTTGCTTCTAGAGCTATTCGTGAATTGATATCTACTGGAACTTCGGCTCGAATTTCGGGTTCCTCGATCCGAGCGTCGTTGCCGTTGTTGGGTAGCCTTTTGGCCCCGGGCACCAAGTTGTTGGTTTCATCCCGAAGGCCGGTTTCGAGGTCGATTGGCAGAGCTATTGCTGATATGAGGGTGTAAGCTGGAGTGCACTGTATATTTGTATCAAATAATCACTTGTTATCCTTAGCCCCACGGTGGGCGCCAAACTGTTTACCCAAAAAATCGGATAATGTTGAATTTAGGTATGGTTCTAAGGATAAGTAAATTCCTTTAACCTGAAGATAACAGTACACGTATTTATGATGCAAAATAGAAAATGATGAACAAAGATACTTGGTGAGCTTAGGAAGATAAACACAATGAATTCTTGATCTGAGGGGAGATGCTTCTATTACAATCTATCTTGCTTTTTATAGACAAGGATGATTATTTTATCTACAACAACATAATAAAATAATATAACTAGTGGAGGACCCATGATGGTGTGTCTCCTCCTTAATTCCCGCCAAGAATCTCTCCTTTGGTGCGGTTGTAACAGCTTTTGTCCGTGAGCTCGATACTGACTCGAGCTCGGTGTCGGATCGGGACCTCGACCTTGGTTTCAAAATTGGTAATCATTTTCGGGCATCGATCTTCGGGACCTGTATCGGTCGATGTTGCCTCAGTCGATTCGGACTCCCCGACGCTCGATGTCCTATCTCGAAATTCGTTCGGGCTCCCAATGGAGATACCCCTTGACTGAGATGCCATCCTCGATCGATCTTCATGATCGAGGATCGGTTTTAACCGTATACAATAATTTTTAATTTTAAAAATACAAAAGGGTCATTGATAAAAAAAAATATTTCAATCTTCAAAAATTATCAAAAACTTATTCAAGTAAAATTAAGATTAAGGATATGTTCAGCAATCAGAGGACCTAAAAAGAGTCTCAAGCTCTCGGTCTTGATAAGTCAGAGTCGACGGAAACCCACTATTTTGTTGAAGTGATTGTTGAAAGAAAATTGTAGCGAAATGATTTGTATTTTTTCATTAGTAGAGAGAAAAACTGAGATTTGAAGCTTTTAATGTTGAGGGGACAATTTGAAAAAGAATAAAATTAACTAAGCGGACTAATATAATTGAATTTAGAAACATTAGTGAATTAAAAACTAGCGTTGACTTTAAAAAGTACTAAAAACTATCATTGACATAATAAAGTTTAGAAAAGAAGAAAAAAAAAGGTTAAGAAGCTAGAGTTGGCCTCGAAACCAGATCTGTCCAATGAGGAAATAAGCTTAAGTTAAATACCCAAGCAATTCTCCTATCCAGCTTTTGGTGTTTGAGTGGGCCAAGTAAATTATTTAGGGGATATATATATATATATATATATATATGATTTTTTCCGAGTAAACCAGATTTCGGACCCCTCAACCCCTATGCAGGTCCGCCTCTGTTTGGCATCTCTTTTGGTAATATTATTGATTCTCTTTTCCCTAATGGAAATTTCTTTTATTTCAGTTTTCATTAAAAAGATTTTTCTTCAAATAATGATCGTTTATTTCATTAGCCGCAAAAAGCTATTTCTAAACAAGTTTTCTAATAGAAGAAAACATGTCTATTTGGTAGCATAAAGCAATTATTATTCACGTAAATCAAACCTTTAATATTGACAAAATACATAGTTTACCCATCAACTTTGCAGCGAAATCCAGAATATCTTTTACACACTCAACCTTTCAAAAGTGTGTTTAAGACACACCACGTTTGTTCTTGACCAAATTTTAAAAGTCACACCCTAATAGGGTTGTGACACGTGTCATTGACTTTAAAAAAGAAAAAAATATTAGATATTACAATTAAAACACATCTTCTTCATCTTCCCATTTTCTAGCTTATGCACCATTGTTGTTGTCACCTAGTTGTTTGTGAAAAAGTTTTCAACAACACCAAAATTCAACCACACCATCTTAACAGCTAGCTGAAAATAATCGAGCAACAAATTGAGTTCAACAACCCAATAATCAACAAGACCCAATTGAATTTTCAAGCCTTTTCGATACCACAGCAATGATGAATTCTAGATTTTTTCACCAAACCTTCAATACTATTGTTAAAACTTTTAAATCTATCACAAATAAATGGTTTTCACATTATTTGGACAATAAACCGACAAAAAACGCTCAATTTTAGATCTAAATCCAAAATTTTATTTGGGGAAGAAGATGAGGGGGAGGGTGGTATGAGGAAGAAGGCCAGAGGAAGGGGGAGGGGTTCATGTTGGGAGGAGAGACAAAAAAAGGAATTTTTTACGGGATTCACGCACTTTTTTTGTGTGTAAACACGCAAGTGCTATCTGGTCAAAAATAGTGTGTCTTAGACACACTTTTAAAAGGTTAAGTGTATAAAAGTGTCCTATGAAGTGAAGGTGTGTTACAGGGATTTCGCCGCAAGGTTAACGGGTAAACTATGCATTTTAGTGTTTTGATTGAAACCAATTAGTATTAAGGTTTGCTTCCGCAATAGCCAAACTTATAAAGAGAATTGGTTTGACCTTTTCTCTTTATGTATTTTCTTCTAATTTTCATATATTTCCTCCATATTATCATGTTCTAAATTTTCTCTATTTATTTTCATCTTTTACTAGTCTAATCTCAGTTTCTCCACAAATACTGTTAGTACAATGTTTAAATAACGTAGGTAGAATTGATATTGTGGAAGTTTAATAAAAGAATTGCTACCATTTTAACACCCCAAACTATACAAAAACTAGCTAGCCTGATCTCAGGTACTTAATAGGAAGCTGTAAGATTTCGCTTGTTTGATATGAATATTAACAAGTAATTGGCTGATAAAAATAGCTAAGAGAGTAACTTCAAACACACGCTAATATAAGAGGGGAAATAATTGGTGAGTGCAAATGGACAAACAACTATAACTGAAAAAACTGGAGAGTGAACCAATAAAGAGGACAAACTAAAACAAATATGCCACAAGAAATGAACTACTCAGAGAGAATTGACAATCAACAATAGCCTTTGTACGCAATCTAATCGTAAATGGTCCCCACTTTCCATTTACAAGTAACTAACATCTTCACCCTCTTCAGCACTTCTTGCAATTTCTACTGCTCATAATTTCAGTCACATTATATGTGCAAGAACAGCAATACAAATAACAAGTCGGTTACTCCAAATTTTTGAAAACTCGTAGCTCACATGTTAACTACAATTCATATAATAGGAAATATTGTGGGAATTGGACACTTGGAAATGTTACAGAAAATCTTAAGAAATGATAAATGTTGAAAAATTAACACTAAAGTTACAAGCTAATAGTTGTAATTTTTTAGAAACAATTTATTCTAATTTCACTATATATACAACTAAGTGGTTGCGGAGTTCAAATTTCACCTTATGTGCCTCTCCTTGTTCGGGCTTCCTGTTCCTTTATTCAAGACCCACGCTTCTCCCAAAAACAATTTAAGAAATAGTGATTAATAAGCTGATCAGTTCGAGAAAAAAAACAACTAATGTTTCCATTTTCTCTTGAAAAACAGGACTCCATACACAATTGAAGCTAAAAGAAGAGACCATTTCCTTTTCCTTTTCAGAAAATGAAGTTACAGAACGCAAACAATATCATTCATCTCAAGATTCTTGATTCTGTGCGTTACCATATAAACCAAAATTCTTTCTTTTTATGAATCCATTTGACATAAAAACACCCACAAAAGGCAATAGAAAAAGAACCAAAAAGAACAAGAACATTGACAAAGGAAAAAAAAAAAAACAATTTCTTTTCTTTTCTTTTCCTTTTTGTGATTTGGATTATTCACATCATTCACCTGTGACTCGCATCACCATCATCACCAGCAGCAGCTTCACGTGCCAAAGTTTCTGTTACAGTAGCCAACTTCTGAAGGTTCAACTTGACAACAGTATCAGCAAAAAGACGGGTATCTTCCTCCGTATTCCCTTCAGGTACATCAACAACGTAAGATTCCAAAACAACGGCCCAGATCTCCCCATCACGTTGGAATCCATGCACCGTCGTAACAGACCGGTAATTCCTCAGCCGGTGGTCACCACCAATGATACTAAATCCGGTTACGTGCCGGTCATCGTCCAAGATATCGAGCCGTTCGGTACTGGTAGCAGCCGGTAAACCAGAGATGACGCTGACGTCACGGGTGGACTCCACTGCTATCCGAAAGTCTTCACTTACCGAACAGCTCTTGATGAAGTGCTTGTACGTTTGGGGCTTGTCGAACCGGCGGACCGCGGTCCAGACGGTAGCTTCCGGCGCGTGGATGCGCTGCGCAAGTAGGGAAGAGCATTGGCCCGAGTTGACTCGGTAAGAGTGGAACTCAGTGACGGATGGACTCAGTTCTTGGAATTCTTGTGAAGTTAGACCGGGCGGAACCGTTAAGTGGTGGGTTATGATTGCTGTTGATGATGATGAACCGGTTCGAGATTCCGGTTCGGGTTCGTTGAATGAGGTTTCTGGTTATCCATTGAAGAAATATACAGAGAAGATTGAAGAAATGGAAAGGAGAAAGCGAGAGAAAGAGAAAGGAGGGGAGAGAACGTGGGGGGAAAGGTCAGATTTTATTGTAGACAAAGTGGGTTGCTCTGATGATAAGCCCCCTCCACTTCCAACCAAGAGGTTGTGAGTTCGAGTCACCCCAAGAGCAAGGTGGGGAGTTCTTGGAGGGAAGGATACCGGGGGTCATTTGAAAACAGCCTCTCTATCCTAGGGTAGGGGTAAGGTCTGCGTACACACTACCCTCCCCAGATCCCACTAGTGAGATTATACTGGGTTGTTGTTGTTGAGGGATAAAGAAAAAGGAGAAGGCCATAATGGTAAAATCAAGTGTTAACTTTTCTGAAGTTTGTTCTAAATATAAAATTAGAAAAAAATAAAGATTGCAAAACAATTTGATAATATTTCCGGTGAGAAATTGTGCAAAGCAAATTATATGCTCAATGTAATTTGACCAATCCTAGTAAAATATTCATTTCTTTTGCAAGTTATCAACTTTTTTTAAAGTTCAACTTAGTTTTTAAGTTTCATGATTGTTTATATTTATTTATATTATATCATCAGTGATAAATCTTATATTCACGAAGTAAGTAACATGTAAGTAGCGTTCCATATTTGTGATATTTGTGAAGAGGAGTGGATATTTCACATTAATATATCCCTACTTCTAGTACTGGTACAGGAGGCTTACCTTGTGTGGGGAATATCTAGTCTTTAATGTGCTAACCTCTAGTCAGAGTTGTACTATTTAAACAAAGAAAGAAAAAATGTGGGGGTAGGAAAGATGTCACAAAAAGAAATAGAAAAAGAGAAGGAAAAGCCATGTGGGTTCTAGTCCCCCTAGCTGAGCCAAGTTGGTGGCCAGCTCGGCCTACTGCAAGTCAAGCCAAGATTTCATTCTCTTTTTTTTATTTAACTGGTATTATTATTTGCGTGATACGCGGCTATTATTAAAGAATATTAGTCATATCAAAGTATGATCTGATTTATTGGATCCCATTAGATAGGGTCTTACAAAATCGTTATTTTCCTCTTATCTACGCAATAATAATAGTTCAATTAAATAAACGGCTCATAAATTCATCGAATAACTTTTGGATGATAGCCAAATATCATAATTATATTGGCTGCACTACAAGTAATCTGAAAATATAACTTAATTCAAAATGAATAAGAATACATTATAATAAAATGAATATAAGAATTCAATATTTACTATTTTTCTAACTTCATATGTTATTTGTTCGTCATCATCATTATGTAACGATTCGGCTGGTCGTTTTGTGTATTTGAGCCACGTTTTCCCTTTTGAAGCTTTCCGTGCATGTATTTGTTGTTATGTGACTTGAGGGGATAGTTGGTTTGATTTCGGTGAGGTTTTGGATTGATTTGGAATACCTAGTTCCTAGTTTGGAAGGCTAAGTTGTGAGAGTTTATTAAGGTTTGACTTTTATAAAAATAACCCCAGAATGGTGTTTGTCGCAACCCTTTTTCTCTCAAAAACGGGTTTCGACATGTGCCACCTTTATAAATGGGTATTAAAAGAGGAGAGTCACCACCTAACAATTTTAAGGTGCGTTAAGGCACCTATTTGCAAATAACTCAGTTTAACTAGTCTACGTCACCAAAGATCGGGTAAAGGCTCAAATTACCTCAAAGAGAAAGTGTTAGACACTCTTCGAGGTCCACAACTGTGGGTCCCAGTCGAAGTTTAAACTATGTGGGATTATCAAATTATAATTGTCCTAAGTGATCATATAAGTGAAGGAAGACAAGGAATTTAAAGGTTTTATTCTGAACAACTGTAAAGGAAATCGGGAAAAAACCAGACTATACAAGTCTTTGGAGGTTACAAGGTACACCTTGATTAGTCTATATTTGATGACTAAGTGTGAACAATAAACATATAAAAGGAAAGGAGGTCCTGTAATTTTTAGCCTAAAGGATCACCCCGTGCAATATAAATAATACTTCGCAACTCCCTTAAGGTAGGGGTTGCTCGTATTATTCAGTGGGCACAGACTATCATCTTCTACTACCCGATTACTATGTTAAAGTTATTTACTTAAAGACGCTCTAATTCAATTCTAGGTCGTGCCCTACGCGTGCACTACCTGTCTCTTGCCTATGGTCCAGGAGGCTTTGGACCTACTATTAGGTGGTTCTAGACTCTACTTAGAATGCTCGAAATGGTAAAACTAGCGCACATTCAAAACATATAGGACTTCACATAAATGCAATAAAAGGCTCAAGTTAACCCACATACATAAACAGTGAATGCACGCGGAATATTAGGCAGTAGACAGTTTCAGGATTAAGAAGTATTATAGTCGTTAAGTCATATAGGTATAGTTTCTAGGTGATTCTGATTTCCGGCATTGTACATGCAACATTGCAACTTTAGGCTAACGGATTTGCAGATTAAAGATATTATAAACCTATAGGCATAACATCTACATTGTTCGTGCAGTGAGATGATAAGACTGTTCGAAAGCCCAAGATTAACGACGTTGATTTATAGGCACGCTGTCTAAGACGAGTAACAGTATCCTATAGGTAGGATTTCTAGTGATTGAGAATTGAAATTGATTTTTATAATACTTGATCTCTATAGGCATGCCATCTAAGTGTGGCAATACAATGAAGCAACCAAGTAATAGATTAGTTGATTAAAATCCTATAGTCATGATATATAGATGAGCAGCGTGCTAAAAGTAATAGGAGCAATTGATTGATTTATTAGTTGAAGCCTTATAGAAGTGGTATCTAGATGAGTATCAATTGAAGCCAATCTCAATTACATGCTATCTAATAGCGTATAGAAGTGGAACATGTGAACAAGTGAAGCACTTAGATTCTTATAGGCATGCTTTCTATCCGTGTACAGAAATAGAGCATGCCAAATAAGATAGTAAATAAAGCACTTAGACCCTATAGACATGTTTTCTACCCTTTTATGCAAGAATAGAGTACACATGTTTCCCCCAATTTTACTAACTCCCCGATTGTTTGTTTACACATCATTACATGCCCAAAATAAAAGAATATATGCTCAAATATTACAAACTAAAATGAGTACAAGCCTAATAAACAGAGCAGGCCCAAGGGAGAACAACCCAGTAACGTCGAGGCCTTCAATAAGCTCATTCTTCACACAACTAGCAAACCCAGATCTAGGTACACCCCAAAACATTAGAGTGTATTAGCTGCATGACTCAAACTTAGACACAGACCCATACCAGGACTGAGGGGGGACTAACTTACCCAACAATGCCAAACTTAATCACATGAGTAACAAACTATATATGGGATTAATTAAATAGCTTTTGAAGTCTACACACTGAATTCTCAAAGATATAACTAACAACAGTTCTTACTAAAATATATTGACAAGTTCATAGGGCATACATAATGCAGGTTCATACTTGCATTTTCAGAAGCTAAGGTGACATGATTGACCATCATAGGATAATAAACTACTTCAAGTAAAGTTTCAAAGCAAAGTATAGTCCAGAATTAGCATAAAGAACTTTAGATATGAGAGTTATGTAGAATCATAGACAGGAAACCAATAGAGTACAGTCCTCATATAAAGATGTCTAGCATGAGAACCTAATGAAAATGGCATAACTATGCAGGTTGGTGAGCATGGTCTACAAACAAACATTAATTGAGCATGAAGAGACTAGAACATGATAAATACCAGTCATAATACAAAAGCTTAAACAACACAAGAGCTCATAGTAGGTAGGGATACCTCAAGAACTGGATTATCAGACTACACACAAGAGAAAAGGCTTGATATTGCATTGTTTACCTTGTAAGCCATAAGTGGGACTAAACAACATAGGATTAAACTAGGCATGGAACACACATTAAAGTTTGAAATTATCAGGGTAACACATTTTGGCTAACATAGTTGAGAATTGACTTTAGTAGAGTATTAAGTTACACAGGAATGATCCCAATAGGAACTAGAACACATGAATTAGTCTATCACAAGAATGTAAAATAAGGTAGGGAGATCATCTCAGGACGAGCAACAGGTATAAACATCCAGACACATAAAAACACAATAGGCTAGAATGCTCGAGGTGGTGAGAATCATTCATGCTAAATGCATATAATATGCATCCATCGGAGGCAGAAGTTAGGCAAGTTCAGAGACAAGAAAAATTCAGAGCCATGAAATAGCAGGGTAATATAGTAGTATATTGGTTCACAAAAGTTTAGGTGGCATAGATGTATAGACCATGAACATAAATGAAGAGAATGAAATTTCTAGGGCCAAAGACACTTACCAGTTATAGATGAACAAACAAACAAATAAGAAGAAACAAACCCAGTAATACTCCAATCGTCAATAGCAAAGAGTAGCAGAACCCCAAAATCCTAGTGTGTCAGAGATCCCAAGGGTTTCAAGTGAACCTCGGGCACTGCTCGCACTGAGAAAGGGCAACAATCGAATTTCGATGGCCTTGGCTTTCAGCCGGCCAAGGTCTCAAAATAAAGAACAGTAGAATGAGTGAAAGTGAGAGAGCAATACCAGTAGTTTTAAGTGGTAATCGCTGCAATAGTCATTAAGACTTAAAGGGGGAGCGGGGAAAGACGGTTTATATAGTGGTAAAAATTGAAAGAACAAACATGGAAAACAATCAATTAATCACAAATAAGGAAAGAAAATATCCCATGCACACTCAAATCGGTAAAGGAAGTAAGAATCTCAAACCCTAGTTCGAATCGGACTCAGGGCAAATAGTTCACAAGCCCTAATCACGACAAAATCAACGGAGATATGCCACAAACAAGAAGAAATTTCCTCTTTCTGAGTGTATAGAACCACAATCGCACCCAGAACCATAGAATCGAAGCCAAATCTGTGAGAATCGAACTTGCCATAGGTATACCATAAATGAATGATAATAGCAGAAAAGGTAAGTAGAATCCGCGTATGAGTGCGTATGAAGAATGGAGAAGGGGGATCTTTTAGGTCGGCTAGGGTTTGGTCTCTAAGGGAGAAGAGAGCAGGTGAGGGCAGCTGTGGATAGATAAGTGAGGACTAGGGTTTGGGGACGGGTAATTTAAAATGGTGGGGCTATTGTGTGCCGTTAATCATCTTAGATCAATGGCCAGGGTTGGATAAACAAACCCAACCGGCGATTTCCTACAAGTCTCTCTATCAGGTTTACAGGAGACGGGGTGGGCTAGGATATGGACAAGTAAATGAGGATCGTCATCCTGCCGATCTCTGATACGCTCAAATAAAGAAGACCGAGTAACTGTACAAGCTAGGACACGATTGGGCTCAGAAACATCTAACCTCACGAACTGGTTAGCCAAGGCTTGAACATCCAATGCAAGCGGTCTCTCACCAACTGGAATATATGCAAGGCTATATAGTGGTAAAAATTGAAAGAACAAACAAGAAAAACAATCAATTAATCACAAATAAGGAAAGAAAATATCCCATGCACACTCAAATCGGTAAAGGAGGTAAGAATCTCAAACCCTAGTTGGAATCAGACTTAGGGCAAATAGTTCACAAGCCCTAATCACGAAAAAATCAACGGAGATATGCCACAAACAAAAATAAATTTCCTCTTTTTGAGTGTATAGAACCACAATCGCACCCAGAACCATAGAATCGAAGCCAAATCTGTGAGAATCGAACTTGCCATAGGTATAAAGGTAACGAAAGTTACCATAAATGAATGATAATAGCAGAAAAGGTAAGTAGAATCCGCGTATGAGTGCGTACGAAGAAGGGAGAAGGGGGATATTTTAGGTCAGCTAGGGTTTGGTCTCTGAGGGAGAAGAGAGCAGGTGAGGGCAGCTGTGGATAGATAAGTGAGGACTAGGGTTTGGGGACGGGTAATTTAAAATGGTGGGGCTATTGTGGGCCGTTGATCATCTTAGATCAATGGCCAGGATTTACAGGAGACGGGGCGGGCCAGGATAAGGGTATAGGGTAATGGGCTACTGATACTGGGTCAAGGGGTATTAGGTCCGAAATTAACTCAAAAATTGGGCCATAATTTAAATACACATAATTTATTAAAAATAATTTTTAAAAAGTAATTTATAAATAACAAAAATATTATTTATGCAGTAAAATAATTGAAAATAATAGTTTAACATTATAAAAATATAAAAATATTGCTCTAACATAAATAATGTAATAAATATAGTTATGTATAGAATGTAGACTATTATTGAATAATTGTATAAATAGCTCAAAAATACAAATGTATTCATATGAAATGAAGTTAAAATATTATAAAACATATATATGGGTAAAATAATAAATTTGGATGCTTAAGTCATCACAAAATAATTTGAAAGGGTAGTTAATAAATATTTGAACAATTTAAATGCAGAAAATTAATTTTAAAGCCTTAAAAATTATGAAAAATTATAAAAATACTTATATGACACATGTAAATTGGTTATGGTACAAAAATGATATTTTGAAAGTATATATGATATATATAAAATATGAGGGCAAAATTGGGCATTAATAGTGTTTTGATGCTCTAATATGTTCGTATGGTGATTTTGGAATTAGACGTATGCCCGGAATAGAATTTGGAAGTTCCTAGGATGAATTGGATCTCTTTGTCGAAAGTTGGCAATTTAAAGGTTTAGAACTTCTTAAGTTTGACCATAGGTTGACTTTGTAGCTATCATGTTCAAATTTTTATTTCGGGACTTAGAATAGATCTGTTCTGTCATTTGAAACTTGTGTGCAAAGTTTGTGTCATTCCGAATTGGTTTGGTAGGAATCAGACGCTTGGTTGTGATTTTAAAAGTTCTTGAGTTTCATTGTGAATTCGATATGTTTTGGTCTTCGATTTGTGGTTCCAAACATTATTTGGGTGTTTTGAGCTCGCAAGCGAGTTTGTATGATGTTAATAGACTTGTGTGAATGTTTGGTGTGGAGCCTCGGGGTTCGGGTGAGTTTCAGACGTGTTTCAGAGTAATTTGAATTGAGTTCAATTTTTGCTGGTGTTGCGGGTCTCACAAATGCGAGAATAGGTTCGCATTTGCGAGGTATCAGTCGTGATTACGAAGGTGGGCAGGGGTGACAGGCTTCACATTTGCGAAGCCATACTCGCAATTCCGATGGGAGAATGCAGTATGGGCTGGTCACATTTGCAATCTTTTGCTCGCGTTTGCGATGCCTGCCGGGTTCACATTTGCGAAACTCTTGTCGCATTTGCAACATTCTCTGGGCTGGGAAGACTTCGCATTTGAGATCCCTAGGTCGCATTTAATGAGGTCGCAAATGCGATATCTGCAGCTGGATTATTAGATGGGATTTCGGGACTTGGACTCGTTATTTCATATTTTGAGATTGGGATCTCGGTTTGAGGTGATTTTTGAGTAAAGATTGAAACTTTATTAATTGAAATTGATTTCTTTGCATTGTTTGATATTATTGAGTCAGTTTTTGCTAGATTTGAGCTTGACAAAGGTGAATTTTAAAGGAAAAGCATTTTTGAAGTATTGATTTGGCTTAATTGAGGTAAGTATCTCGCCTAACCTTGTGTTGAGGAATAACCCTTAGGATTTGGCTTTATTTGCTTATTCGTGATATGTCAAAGCGACATGTACACGAGGTGTTGAGTGTGTAAACGGGCGTATGTATGATTTATAACTGGATTAGACCTTAGGCTATTAATATGCCTTAATTTGGGGATGTATTTTTTATGAATCATGCTTAAGACACTTTGTGAATACATGATCATGATCGCTACATTTTGACTTAGCCATATTCATGCTTTATTTGTTGAACACTCTTCCGTACTTTTATATATTATTGTCATGTACTTGTGCACTTTGTTGTTAAGCTATGAGCTTATATTTTGATACAACAACAACAACCCAATATAATCCTATAAGTGAGATTTGGGGAGGGTAGTGTGTACACAGACCTTATCCCTACCCTGGGGTAGAGAGGCTATTTCCGATAGACCCTCGGCACAAGAAGATGAAATGCGACAAAAGAATAATAACAACAACATAATCAGAAAGATAGTATCAGTGAGCTAAGAATCGGAAAATATACCTAGAAAAGCAATATCAATAATCAGTGTAATGGCAAGGTCCTAGAAAATAGTACGAGCACAACATGTACCACTAGCATACTAAAACATGACACTGACCGACTAGACTTACACACAGAACAAAGCAAAAAAATGCTCACTACCTACTAACCTACAACCCTAATGCTCTCCCTCCATACCTTCCTATCAAGGGCCATGTCCTCGGCGGGCTTATATTTTGATAAAACTTGAATATTGTGGCACATGTGGGCATGTTGTGCGAGTTGATTGTTTTTGTGTAGAGTATAAGCGAGATGCGCATGCGGCGACATAAAGAGGCATTTCATTATGATGTGCATGCAGTGAGATAAAGGTGGCGATATGCGCATGCGGCGATATAAGGAAGGAATTTCATTGATTATATGCATGCGACGACATAAGGGTGGCGTTGTTGATGATGTTATATGATATTTCGGGGTGTTCCCTTGATGTTGTTCATGTGTTGGAACGGGGTTGATATTTTGATCTCATGCTTGTTTTTAAAAGTGTTTGTCTTGTATTTTTTATGAGTTGTTAGTTGTTTTTACATACTATCACATGCCCCACTCCTATTTAATATTTTGTTGGCAAAGATGAGTTATTCTACATTGAGTTGTTGTTACACGCTCTACGAGGTTGTTGATATTTGTCTTCGTTATACACTCTATTGTCAGTTTTCTTTGATATCCTGCACAGATTATTTGGCTAGTGAGTATCATGACTTGAACCTTATCACTAATCCATTGAGGTTAGTCTTAATACTTACTGGGTACCGACTGTGGTGTACTCATACTACGCTTCTACACATTCTTTATGCAGATCCAGGTACTTCTGATCGTGTGGATAGATAGGAAGGCGTGTTGGAGCTTGGTGAAGACTTCAAGGTATCCCTGCTATTCCATTTGCAGGCCTCAGAGTCATCCTCTTTACTTTATTTCTACTGTTTTTGTATTCCAAACAATATTGTACTCATCGAGACTTGATATGTATTCCATGTAGAACTTATGACTCAGTATTATCGTGTTTTGGGAAGTTGATTTATTGTATCCATATTTGTCCGTATTATTGTATTTTCATATTTTTTATTAAATTTAAAGTTGTTATATCCTGATTGATATCGTTATGTAATAGGCTTACCTAATATTAGAGTATAGGTGTCATCACGACCCCTATGGTAGGAATTTGGGTTATAAAAAGTTGGTATTAGAGATCTAGGTTCATGGGTTCTACGAGTCATGAGCAAGTTTAGTAAAGTCTTGCGGATCGGTACGGAGATATCTGTACTTATTTTTGAGAGGCTACAAAACTATTAGGAAAAATTTCACTTCTTTAATTCCTTATTGTGCATATTTATTAATTCGTAGTTTTAGCCTTTGTCTTTCTATTCTCTCACAGATGGCGAGGATACGAGCTTCAGTTAATGATAATGCTGCCCCTATGGGCCGGGGTTGCTAGAGGATGGGGCAGAGAAGGAGCACGCGTCGTAACGAGGGGCCGTGCTAGGTCCATAACTCAGGAGCCACTAGTAGCTCCGGTTGGGGAGCACGCAGCCGAGGGGCCTGTTGCTACCCCTTGACTTCAGGAGACCTTGGCAAACCTTCTAAGCATGTTTGGAACTTTGGCTCAGGTGGGACTGATTCCTATTGCACCAGCTACTTCATAGGCTGGGGAGGGGTCCATATTGGGCTACACATACTCCAGATCAGCCGGCTCATGTTTATCAGGCTTCGGGTGTTATACCGGTACAACCCGTAATTGCGGTTCAGCCCGAGGTTGAGCCATTTATGTAGGTTGTGGAGCAGAAGAGGTTAGAGAAGTTCCATAAGTATCATCCTCCTCATTTCAGTGGTGGGGCTTCTGAGTATGTAGAGGGATTCTTGGATTAGTGTCCCGACATTCTACGTGCTATGGGTTTGGTGGAGTTGAGCAGGGTCAGCCTTACTACTTTTCAGCTGACGGGCCTGGCATATAGGTAGTGGCAGACTAATGAGACGAGTAGGCCAGCTGGCACAACACCACTTACTCGGTCCCAGATCTCTGATCTTTTTTTGAGGGAGTTTATTCCACAGACCCACAAGGATGAGTTGTGCACCAAGTTCGAGCAGTTTTGCCAGTGGAGTATGATCGTGTCCGGTATGCTTTGAGGTTTATAGAGTTATCTTGTCATGCACCTGCTTTGGTTTACACTGGTAGAGAGAGAGTCAGTAGATTTATTGAGGGACTCGTTTATAGCCTTAGATTTGGGATGAAATGAGAGTTAGAGACTGAGACTCCATTCCATCAAGTTGTGGAGATTGCTAGGAGGTTAGAGCGTATCCGTCGGCAGGAGAATGGGGATAGGAAGGCTAAGAAGCCTCAAGGTTTTGGAGGATTTAGTGGCTCATATTCTTCGGTTTCAGCCCGTCATGGAAGAGGCTTTTTCAGTCGACCAGTTCAGTTTGCACTATAACTCATAACATTCCAACTAGCTAGGGACCCTAGGGTACTCATTTCGGACAACCATCTTTTAGTGCACCTTCTGCCGGGGTTCCTACAACGGTTATTCCAGTCATCCGGGGTAGACTCAATACTAGTAGCCACATCCGCAAAGTGGTTGTTTTGAGTGTGGTGATACTCAGAACATTGTGAGAGATTGTCTTAGACTTGGGAGAGGTGGACCTCAATAGGGTACTCAAGCTATGGTTTCCGCTCCAGTTGCTACTCCACCTACACAACCAGCTAGGGGTGGAGGACGAGTGGGTAGAGGACATCCTAGAGGGGGAGACCAGGCCCGTTGTTATGCTTTCCCTAGTAGGACTGAGGCAATTGCATCAGATGCCATCATTACAGGTATTGTTCCGGTCGGTCATAGAGTACATCAGTTTTATTTAATCCGGGTTCTGCTTATTCGTATATGTCATCTTATTTTGCTTCGTATTTTGATATGTCTCATGATTCATTGCATACTCGTGTTTATGTGTCTACACCCATTGGGGATTCTATTATGGTGGATCGTGTCTATCGTTCTTGTTTCATCACTATTGGAGGCTATGAGACTAAGGTTGACCTCCTATTACTTAATATGGTAGATTTTGATGTGATTTTGGGCTTGGATTGGTTGTTACCATATCATGCCATTCTTGATTGTCACACTAAGATCGTGACTTTGGCTATGCCTGGGTTGCCGAGGTTAGAGTTGAGAGGTTCCTTGGGTCATATTCCTAGTAGGGTGGTGTCTTTTCTGAAGGCTCAATGGATGATTGAGAAGGGGTGCTTGGCATACTTAGCCTTTGTGAGGAATGTTATTTATGATACTCCTACCGTTGAGTCAATTTCGGTGGTGAGGGAGTTTTTAGATGTATTTCCAGTAGACCTACCTGGCATGACACCCGATAGGGATATTGATTTTAGTATTGACTTGGTGCCATATTCCACTGTACCGCACGACTCCAGTTGAGTTGAATGAATTAAAGGAATAACTTCAACAATTGGTAGATAAAGGTTTCATCAGACCGAGTGTTTCACCTTAGGGTGCTCCAGTTCTATTTGTGAAGAAGAAAGACGGTTCCATGAGAATGTGCATTAACTAAAGGCAACTTAACAAGGCTACTATCAAGAACAAGTACCCACTACCGAGTATTGATGATTTATTTGATTAGCTTCAGGGTGCTAGGGTATTCTCAAAGATTTACCTGAGATTGGGGTACCATCAGTTGAAGATCAAGGCTTCAGATATTCCTAAGATGGCCTTCAGGATCTGTTATGGCCATTATAAGTTCTTGATGATCAATTCCCCAACAGCTTTTATGCACTTGATGAATAGCGTGATTCGGCCTTATCTCGATTTCTTTATCATTATGTTTATTGATGATATATTGGTGTATACTCGCAGCCGGAAGGAGCATGAGCAACACTTGAGGATCGTACTCTAGACTTTGAGGGAGAAGAAGCTATATGCTAAATTCTCCAAATCCGAGTTTTGGTTAGACTCAATGACCTTCTTGGGTCACGTAGTGTCCAGTGAGGGGATTAAGGTGGATCCGAAGAAGATTGAGGTAGTTCAAAGTTGGGCCATACCTTCTACCACTGTCGAGATCCGGAGTTTCCTAGGTTTGGCTGGGTATTATCACCGCTTCATGGAGGGTTTCTCGTCCATTGAAGCTCTATTGAATAGATTGACACACAAGGGTGCCTTATTAAGGTGGTATGACGGGTGTGAGGAGAGCTTTCATAAGCTCAAGACTTCCTTGACTACAACTTCAGTTCTAATTTTGCCTTCAGCATCAGGTTCATACACATGCTACTGTGATGCTTCACAGGTTGGCATTGGGTGTGTATTGATGCAGGATGGTAGGGTGATTCCTTATTCTTCGTGTCAGTTGAAGGCCCATGAGAAGAATTACCCAGTGCACGATTTGGAGTTAGCAACCATTGTTCACGCGTTTAAGATTTGGAGGCACTATCTTTATGACATGTCTTGTGAAGTATACACGAATCACCGGAGTCTTCAATACCTATTCAAGCAAAAGGATATGAACTTGAGGCAACAGAGGTGGTTAGAGCTACTAAAGGACTATGATATCACCATTCTTTATCATCCCGATAAGGTAAATATAGGGCCGATGCTTTGAGTAGGAAGGCGGAGATAATGGGGAGTGTTGCTTTTATTCCAGCCGGGGAGAGACCGTTAGCTTTGGATGTTAAGGCTTTGGCCAACATGTTCGTGAGGTTAGATAGTTTGGAGCTTAGCAGGGTTGTTGCTTGTGTTGTATAACTGTCGTCTTTGTTTGAGCAAATTAAGGCGTGTCAGTATGATGATCCCCACTTGCTTGTACTAAAGGACACAGTGCAGCATGGTAATGCTAAGGAGGTTACTATTGGTGATGATGGGGTATTGAGACTTCAGGGCTGAATTTGTATGCCTAATGTGGATGGGTTACATGAGATGATTCTTGAGGAGGCCCATAGTTCGCAGTATTCCATTCATTCGGGTGCCGTAAAGATGTACCATTATTTGAAGTAGCACTACTGGTGGAGAAGGCTAATGAAAGATATTGTTGAGTATGTGGCATGGTGTTTGAAATGTCAGCATGTAAGTATGAGCATCAGAGACCGGGTGGTTTGCTTCAGAGGCTAGACATACCGGAGTAGAAGTGGGAGCGTATCACTATGGATTTTGTGGTTGGACTTCCACGGACCTTGAGGAGATTTGATGTTATGTGGGTCATTGTAGAGAGACTAACCAAGTCTACACATTTCATTCCAGTCATGACTACTTACACTTCAAAATAGCTGGCTCAGATTTATCTTAGAGAGATTGTCCGCCTACATGGTGTGCCCATGTCTATTATCTCGGATTGTGACACTCCAGTTACATCACCTTTTTGGAGATCAATATAGCGTGAGATGGGCACACAGGTCGATCTGAGTACGATATTTCATCCACAGACGGACGAGCAGTCCAAGCGTACTATTCAGATCTTGGAGGACATATTTCGACTTCGTGTCATTGATTTTGGGGGTCAGTGGGATCAGTTTCTATCGCTAGTAGAGTTCACCTACAATAACATCTACCGGCCGAGCATCCAGATTTCTCCATATGAGGCCTTATATAGGAGGCGATGTCATTATTTGGTTGGTTTGTTTCAGCCTAGGGAGGCTAGGTTGTTGGGCACTGATTTTGTTCATGATGCTTTGGAAAAGGTGAAATTGATTCAGGAGCGGCTTCGTATGGTGCAGTCCAGGCAGAAGAGTTATGATGATAAGAAAGCTCGTGATGTGGAATTCATGGTGGGTGAGAGGGCTCTACTCAGAGTTTCGCCCATGAAGGGTGTGATGCGATTCAGGAAGAAGGGCAAGTTGAGCCCTCGGTGTATTGTTCGTTTTGAGGTTATAGAGAGAGAGTTGGTGAGGTGGCATACAGACTTGCTTTGCCACCCAGCTTATCAGGAGTTCATACGATGTTCCATGTTTTCATGCTCCGAAAATACTATGAGGATTCATCATACGTGTTAGAATTTAGCTCGGTGCAGATGGACAAGGATTCGACCTATATTGAGGAGTCGGTAGCCATTTTGGACAGGCAGGTCTGAAAGTTGAGGTCGAAGAACATTGCATCGGTGAAGGTTCAATAGAGAGTTCAACTGGTTGAGGAGGCGACTTGGGAGACCGAGCATGATATGCAAAGCCGATATCCTTATCTTTTTGACACTTCGAGTATTTCTTTGTAGTCGTTCGAGGATGAATGTTTGTTTAAGAGAGAGAAAATATAACGACTCGGCCGGTCATTTGTGTATTTGAGCCCCATTTCCCCTTTTGAAGCTTTCCATATGTGTATTTATTTATATGACTTGCGGAGATAGTTGGTTTACTTTCAGGGAGGTTTTGGATTGATTTGGAGCACCTAGTTCCTAGTTTGGAAGCCTAAGTTGTGATAATTGACCAATGTTTGAGTTCTGTAAAAACGACAGCGCAATGGTGTTTTGATTGTTCCAATAGGTTCGTATGGTAATTTGGGACTTAGGTGTATGCCTGAAATTAAATTAGGAGGTTCCTAGGATGAATTGGCTCTTTTTGCCGAAAGTTTAAAATTTAAAGGTTTAGAAACTTTCTAAGTTTGACCATGGGTTGACTTTGTGACTATCAAGTTTGGAGTTTGATTTTGGGACTTGGAATAGGTCTGTTCTATCATTTGGAACTTGTGTGCAAAGTTTTGTGTTATTCTTAGTTGGTTTGGTAGGAATCAGACGCTTAGTTGTGATTTTAGAAGTTCTTGAGTTTCATTATGAATTCGATGCGTTTTGGTGTTCAATTCGTGGTTATGGATGTTATTTTTGTATTTTGAGCTTATGAGCGAATTCGTATAATAATAGACTTGTGTGGATCTTTGGTGTGGAGCCCCGGGGGGCTCGAGTGAGTTTTGGACGTGTTTCGTAGTGATTTGAATTGAGTTCAATTTTTGCTGGTGCTGCAAGTCTCGCCAATGCAAGAACCAGTTTGCATTTGCGAGCCTGGCATTTGCGAGTTATCATCCGCAATTGCGAAGGTGGGCATGGGTGATAGGCTTCGCATTTGCAAAGACAGACTAGTCGTATTTTCAGTGGGGGAACTTGGCATGGGCTGGTCGCATTTGCGATCTTTTGCTCGCTTTTGTGATGCTTACTGGGTTCGCATTTACGAAGCACTTGTCGCATTTGCGAAATTCTCTGGGCTGGGCAGACTTCGCATTTGCGGTCCCTGGTTTGCATTTACGGAGGTCGCTTTTGCAAACCTCTGGTCGCAGATGCAACATCTACAACTGGGTTATTAGATGAAATTTCGGGACTTAGAGTCATTATTTCATATTTTGAGAGTGGGAGCTCGGTTTGAGGCGATTTTCACCCACTTTGATGGGGTAAGTGTTTTTGACTCGGATTTGATTATTTTTCATTGATTTCTTCTTTGCTTTAGCATTTAATTGATGAACACATGAGTGAAAATTAGGGTTTTTTAAAAAGAAATTCTAAAAATAAAACCTTGAGATTTAGCAGTCGATTTGGATTCGTTTTGGAAAATTAATGTGATGACCCAAAAGGTCATCTTATGTTTTAAAACTCGAATCTGTGCTCTTAAACTTTAAAAATCTCATTTTTACCTTTCTCGATTTACGTGCGCAGTCCGGGCATGTTTTCGGAAAGCTTTTATGTTGAAAACTAATGAAAATAAGAATTTTTGTCGTAAAAGTTAATTTTAGTTGACTTCGGTCAACATTTTTGGTAAACGGGCCCGAATCCATATTTTGACTGTCCTGGTGGGTCCGTGTCGAATTATGGGACCAAGGCGTATGCCCGGAATCGAATTCGGAGGTCACTAGCTAAAGTTATGAATTTATGATGAAAATTAAAAGTCTGAAAATTTAATTATTTTTAAGAATTAATTGGTGTTTGACATTGTTAGTGTCGGGTCCGTATTCTGGTTTTGGAGCCCGGTACATGTTATTATGATATTTAAGACTTGTCTATGCAATTTGGTGAGAAACGGAGTTGATTTGACATGATTCGGACGTCCAGTTGAGAAAATAGAAATTTTAAAGTGTTCTTGAGAATTTCATTTGAATTGGTGCTAAATCCGTAGTTCTAGGTGTTATTTTGGCGATTTGATCACGCGAGCAAGTTCGTATGATATTTTTAGACTTGCGTACATGTTTGGTTTGGAGCCCCGAGGGCTCGGGTGCCATTCGGGCAATGCGCGAGTTGAGTTCAAAATTCAACAAGGCTGCTGGTGCACCAAATCTGGTGTGCCTGCACCTGCGAGCCTTTGGTCGCAGGTGTGAGCGATAGCCCCGCAGGTGCGACCCAGGCCTGGACTTCATTTTTTCGCAGATGCAGACATCTCTCTGCAGGAGCGGGACCGCAGAAGCAGAACCCTATCCGCAGGTGCAGCCCTAGTTGGCCCAGTCCTTTTCCGTAGAAGCGCACGTCCTATCCGCACGTGCGGATGCGCATATGCGACTAAAGCACCGCAGGTGCGAAGGTCGCTGGCATGTTTTCGGAAAGCTTTTATGTTAAAAACTAATGAAAATAAGAATTTTTGTCTTAAAAGTTAATTTTAGTTGACTTCGGTCAACATTTTTGGTAAACGGGCCCGGACCTGTATTTTGACGGTCCTGGTAGGTCCGTGTCAAATTATGGGACCTGGGCGTATGCCCAGAATCGAATTTGGAGATCCTTAACTCAAGTTATGAATTTTTGATGAAAATTAAAAGTTTGAAAATTTAATTGTTTTTAAGAACTGATTGGTGTTTGGCATTGTTAGAGTCGGGTCCGTATTCTAGTTCTGGAGCCCGGTACATGTTCATTATGATATTTAATACTTGTCTGTAAAATTTGGTGAGAAACGAAGTTGATTTGACGTGATTCAGACGTCCAGTTGAGAAAATAGAATTTTTAAAGTGTTCTTGAGAATTGCATTTGAATTGGTGCTAAATTCGTAGTTCTAGGTGTTATTTTGGCAATTTGATCGCGCGAGCAAGTCCGTATGATATTTTTAGACTTGCGTGCATGTTTGGTTTGGAGCCCCAAGGGATCGGGTGCCATTCGGGCGATGCTCGAGTTGAGTTCAAACCTCAACAAGGCTGCTGGTGCACCAAATCTGGTGTGCCCGCACCTGCGAGCCTTTGGACGCAGGTGCGAGCGATAGCCCAGTAGGTGCGGCCCCAGTTGGCCCAGTCCTTTTCTGCATAAGCGTACGTCCTGTCCGCACGTGCGGATGTGCATGTGCAACCAAAGCACCGCAGGTGCGAGGGTCGCTGGGTAGTGAGTTCATTTAGTTCGGACTCCAGCCATTTTTCTTCTCGTTTCAAAAGGATAGGAGGCCTAGGGCGATTTTTCAAAGACATTTTCTTCCCCAAATCATAGTTAAGTGTTCCTTAACTCGTTTCTTTCAATCTTTTACTTTATTTTACAAGACTTCAACCAAAAATCTAAAGTTTTCATGGTAGAATTAGGGGTTAGGGTAGAAACTAGGAATTTTGGAAATTTGAGGATTTAGACCTCAATTTGAGGTCGAATTTCAAAACTAATTATATATTCGGGCTCGGGGGTGAATGGGTAAGTGCATTTTGGTCCGAACCTCGGATTTTGACCAAGCGGGCCCGAGGTCGATTTTTTAACCTTTTGGAGGAAAGTTTTGAAAAATTTAATTTATGCAATATAATTGATTTCTTTAGCAATATTTGATATTTTTGAGTCATTTTTGAATAGATACGAGTGGTTTGGAGGTGAATTCCAGAGGAAAAGTTGNCGAGGTCGATTTTTTAACCTTTTGGAGGAAAGTTTTGAAAAATTTAATTTATGCAATATAATTGATTTCTTTAGCAATATTTGATATTTTTGAGT
>AWOL01S0020707.1:9399-20935 GCA_000715115.1 Nicotiana otophora
GATAGATTTTTGTCCAACTGGACTGAGCTGAAATTCAATACATGAGTCGAATCACCGTGATACTTCCGGAGAATAGACACGTGGAATAACGGGTGAACTCTTGCTAGGCTGGGAGGCAAGGCAAGCTCATAAGCAACCTCCCCAACTCGCCGCAATATCTCAAAAGGACCAATAAACCTCGGGCTCAGCTTACCCTTCTTCCCGAACCTCATGACACCCTTCATAGGCGATATCCGAAGCAAGACCCGCTCACCAACCATAAATGCCAAGTCACGAACCTTCCAATCCGCATAACTCTTTTGCTTGGACTAGGTTGTGTGAAGTCTCTCCTGAATTACCTTTACCTTATCCAGGGCAACCTGGACCGGCTCAAACCATCCCATAAGGGACCGACACCACCTATATATACAAAGCCTCATACGGTGCCATTTGAATGCTAGAATGATAAATGTTATTGTAAGAAAACTCTGCAAGTGGCAAGTATTGGTCTCATGACCCTCCGAACTCCATCACATGGGCACGGAGCATATCCTCAAGAATCTGAATCGTGCACCCAGGCTGCCCGTCCGTTTGAGGGTGAAAGGTTGTGCTCAACTCCACCCTAGGACCCAACTCCCGTTGTACGACTCTCCAAAACCGTGATATGAACTGTGTATCTCTGTCTGAAATGATGGATACTGGAATACCATGAAGGCGGACAATCTCTCTGATATAAATCTTAGCCAACCTCTCAGAAGAATATGTAGTCGACACTGGAATAAAATGGGTTGACTTGGTCAGCCGATCCACGATCACCCAAATAGCATCGAACTTTCTCAAAGTACGAGGAAGTCCAATCAAAAGGTTCATGGTGATCCGCTCCCACTTCCACTCTGGGATCTCTAACCTTTGAAGTAATCCCCCCGGTCTCTGATGCTCAAATTTAACCCGTTGACAGTTAAGACACTTGGCCATAAACCCAGCTATATCCCTTTGCATTCTTCTCCACCAATAGTGCTGCCTCAAGTCCTGGTATATCTTCACGGCACCCGGATAAATGGAGTACTACGAGCTATGGGCCTCCTCAAGAATCAACTCCCGAATCCCATCTACATTGGGCACACAGATCCGGCCCTGCATCCTCATCACACCGTCATCACCAATAGTCACATCTCTGGCATCACCTCGCCGAACCCTTTACATGAAGAACTAGAAGATGAGGATCATCATACTGGCGCTCTCTGATACGGTCATAAAGAGAAGACTGAGCAACCACACAAGCTAATACCCGGCTAGGCACTGAAATATCCAATCTCACCAATTGGGCTGCTAAGGCCTGAACATCCAAGGCTAAGGGCCTCTCAACTGCCGGAAGATATGCCAAACTCCCCAAACTCTCTGCCCAGCGAGTCAAGGCATCGGCCACTACATTGGCCTTCCCCGGGTGGTACAATATAGTGATATCATAGTCTTTAAGTAGCTCCAACCACCTCCGCTGACGCAAATTAAGGTCCTTCTGCCTGGACAAGTACTGCAAACTATAGTGATCAGTGTAAATCTCACAGGGAACATCGTACAAATAATGATGCCAGATCTTCAGGGCATGAACAATAGCTGCTAACTCAAGATCATGAAACAGATAATTCTTCTCATGCACCTTCAACTGTCTAGACGCATAGGCAATCACCTTACCGTCCTGCATCAATACCGCTCCAAGGCCAATCCTCGAGGCAGCATAATAGACAGCGTAGTACCCCGAACCTGTAGGCAATACTAATACTGGGGCTGTAGTCAAAGCTGTTTTGAGCTTCTGAAAGCTCTCCTCACACTCTTCGGTCCACCTGAACGGAGCACCCTTCTGGGTCAATCTGGTCATAGGTGCCGCAATAGATGAAAATCCCTCTACAAAGCGACGGTAATACCCTGCTAAACCAAGAAAACTCCGGATCTCTGTATCTGAGGATGGCCTGGGCCAACTCTGTACTACTTCAATCTTCTTCGGATCNAAACCTCAACCAAACATACCAACCAATCCTAAAATACCATACGAACTTAGTCGAGCCTTTAAACCACGTCGAACAACACCAAAATCATGAATTAAGCACGGATTCAAGCCTAAGAATTTAAAGTTTTTCAAATTCTACAAACAACGCCAAACCACATCAAATCTAGTCCGAATGACCTCAAATTTTACACACAGGTCACAAATGACATTGCGAACCTACAACCACTTTTAGAATTCCATTCCAAGCTCGATATCAAAATTTCCTCTATCGGCCAAAATCGCCGAAAAACTAACTTTCACCAATTCAAGCCTAAATCTACTACAGACCCCCAAAACACATTACGGACACGCTCCTATCCACAAAATCACTCAACGGAGCTAACGGAATCGATAGAATTCCATTGGATCCGTCTTCACACATTTCCGACTACGGTCCAAATTCTAAGGCTTAAACTCACAACTAGGGACTAAGTGTCCCATAGCTCCCTGAATTCCATAACCAATCACTTCGGCAAGTCCCAAAACAAGAAACAAATATGGGGAAAGCAGATATTAGGGGATCGGGGCTCTAATTCTCAAAATGACCGACCGGGTCCTTACATCCTCCCCCTCTTAAAACAATTATTCATCCTCGAACGATTATAAAGACATACCTGAAACTGTGAAAAGATGAGGGTATTGGCTGCGCATATCCTGGTCAGTCTCCCAAGTCGCCTCCTCGACCGGCTAACCCCTCCACTGGATCTTTACTAAAGCAATATTCTTTAACCTGAGCTTTCTGCCTTTTTGTCCAAAATGGCTACTGGCTCCTCAACATAAGATAGATTTTTGTCCAACTGGACTGAGCTGAAATTCAATACATGAGTCGAATCACCGTGATACTTCCGGAGAATAGACACGTGGAATAACGGGTGAACTCTTGCTAGGCTGGGAGGCAAGGCAAGCTCATAAGCAACCTCCCCAACTCGCCGCAATATCTCAAAAGGACCAATGAACCTCNGACCAATAAACCTCGGGCTCAGCTTACCCTTCTTCCCGAACCTCATGACACCCTTCATAGGCGATATCCGAAGCAAGACCCGCTCACCAACCATAAATGCCAAGTCACGAACCTTCCAATCCGCATAACTCTTTTGCTTGGACTAGGTTGTGTGAAGTCTCTCCTGAATTACCTTTACCTTATCCAGGGCAACCTGGACCGGCTCAAACCATCCCATAAGGGACCGACACCACCTATATATACAAAGCCTCATACGGTGCCATTTGAATGCTAGAATGATAAATGTTATTGTAAGAAAACTCTGCAAGTGGCAAGTATTGGTCTCATGACCCTCCGAACTCCATCACATGGGCACGGAGCATATCCTCAAGAATCTGAATCGTGCACCCAGGCTGCCCGTCCGTTTGAGGGTGAAAGGTTGTGCTCAACTCCACCCTAGGACCCAACTCCCGTTGTACGACTCTCCAAAACCGTGATATGAACTGTGTATCTCTGTCTGAAATGATGGATACTGGAATACCATGAAGGCGGACAATCTCTCTGATATAAATCTTAGCCAACCTCTCAGAAGAATATGTAGTCGACACTGGAATAAAATGGGTTGACTTGGTCAGCCGATCCACGATCACCCAAATAGCATCGAACTTTCTCAAAGTACGAGGAAGTCCAATCAAAAGGTTCATGGTGATCCGCTCCCANTGGCCTGGGCCAACTCTGTACTACTTCAATCTTCTTCGGATCCACATGGATCCCCTAACTTGATACTATATGACCCACGAATGCCACTGAGTCTAACCAAAACTCACATTTTGAAAATTTTGCATACAACTTCTTTTCTCTCAAGGTCTGAAGTGCAGTCTTCAGGTGCTGCTCATGATCTTCCCAAGATCGGGAATATATCAGGATGTCGTCAACAAACACAATGACGAAGGAATCAAGATAAGGCCGGTACACACTGTACATCAAATTCATAAAGGATATTGGGGCATTGGTCAGCCCAAATGACATGACAAGAAACTCATAATGACCATATCTGGCCCTGAACGCAGTCTTTGGTATGTCCGGCTCCCGAATCTTCAACTGATGATAGCCAGAACGCAAGTCAATCTTGGAAAACACCCTAGCACCCTGTAACTAATCAAATAAATTATCGATGNGTCTGAAATGATGGATACTGGAATACCATGAAGGCGGACAATCTCTCTGATATAAATCTTAGCCAACCTCTCAGAAGAATATGTAGTCGACACTGGAATAAAATGGGTTGACTTGGTCAGCCGATCCACGATCACCCAAATAGCATCGAACTTTCTCAAAGTACGAGGAAGTCCAATCAAAAGGTTCATGGTGATCCGCTCCCACTTCCACTCTGGGATCTCTAACCTTTGAAGTAATCCCCCCGGTCTCTGATGCTCAAATTTAACCCGTTGACAGTTAAGACACTTGGCCATAAACCCAGCTATATCCCTTTGCATTCTTCTCCACCAATAGTGCTGCCTCAAGTCCTGGTATATCTTCACNCTTTAATTTAGGAGGAGCCATATGATATGGAGGAATAGAGATGGGCTGAGTGCCCGGAAACAAATCAACGCCGAAATCAATATCTCTATCGGGCGACATGCCCGGAAGATCAGCTGGAAACACATCTGGAAAGTCCCTCACTACTGGAACTGACTCGACTATAGAGGTATCAATACTGACATCTCTCACATATGCCAAATACGCATCACACCCCTTATCAACCATTCGATGAGCCTTAAGAAATGAAATGACCCTGCGGGGAGTATAGTCCAAGGTACCTCTCCACTCTAATCTCGGCAAGCCTAGCATAGCCAGCGTCATGGTCTTAGCGTGACAATCAAGAATAGCATAATGAGGCGACAACGAGTCCATGTCAAAGATAACATAAAAATCTACCATACTGAGTAATAACAAATCGGATTTGGTCTCAAAACCACTAAGAGCAATCAAACACGACTGATATACGCCATCCACAACAAGGGAATCTCCCACGAGAGTAGATACATAAACATGAGAACTCAAAGAATCCCGAGATATCCCCAAATATGGAGCAAAATAAGAAGACACATATGAATACGTAGAGCCTGGGTCAAATAATACTGATGCATCTCTGTGACAGACAGGGACGACACTTGTGATAACTGAATCTGAATCAACGGCCTCTGAATGGGCTGGCAGGGCATAGTACCTGGCCTGGCCTCTCCCTCTAGGGCGACCTCGACCTCCCCGACCTCCACCTCGAGCTAGCTGAGGAGGTGGGGTAGCAGCTGGTGCTGGAAGAATGGCCGAAGGACCCGGTGAAGCATGTGGAGGCTGATAAGTCTGTAGAGGTGCATCCCTCTTGGCTCTGGGACAATCTCTAACCAGGTGACGAGTGTTACCACACTCAAAACAACCTCTTGGAGGACGTGGTGGTTGGGACTGACTCAGGCCTGGCCTGTTGGACTGGCCGTACTGGTGGTGCATAATAGGGCTCCTGAGGTCTAGGATGAGCTGGAATACCACTGGCTGCTGGAAGAGCTGAATGAACAGGGTGACTCACAAAACCCTACCATAGCGTGCCGCTGGTGCACGAGCTCCTGAATAATGATCAGTCTCTCGTGACCTCTTGGCCTCTCTCTCATCTCTGTCCCAGGCAAACATGCCCTCCACTCTCCTAGCAATGCTCACTGCCTGCTGCTAAGTGATGTCCATTTCCAACTCCCTGGCCATACTGGCCCGAATACTGGGGTGGAGTCCCTTAATGAAGCGACGAACCCTCTCTCTGACTGTAGCAACCAGAGTCGGTGCATGACGAGCTAACCCACTAAAACTGACTGCATACTCCGACACGGTCATACAACCCTGACGCAAATGCTCAAACTCAGCACGCCAAGCATCCCTGAGGCTCTGAGGAACATACTCACGCAAGAACATCTCTTAAAACTGAGTCCAAGTGAGTTAGGCTGCCTCGTCCAGACTACTCAGCTCATAGTCACGCCACCACTGATATGCTGCTTCCCCCAGATGGAAAGCGGTGAAAGAAACCCCACTCGTCTCCACAATACCCATAGTGCAGAGAATACAATAACACTCCTCAAGAAAACCCAGAGCATCATCTAAAGCTAGTCCGCTGAAAGTAGGTGGGTGGTACTACTTGTACATCTCAAGTCTGAGCTACTCTGCCTCAAAAGCAGCTACCCTAATCTCATGCTGAACCGGAGCCACTGGCTGCATAGGAATATACTCTAGGGCCTGATCAACCTGGACCCTTTGCTCAGTAGTGCGGGCTGCGGGAGTCTGTGCCCCTCCCTCGGCCTGAGATGTAGCAGGAGCTATCGAAAATAGTCCAGCCTGAGCCAGAGTGCTGAACATGCTCAAGAAATGAGCTAAAGTCTCCTGGAGGGTTGGAGTAGCAATAGGGATCTCCAGCGCTGGCCCTCCAGCTGGAACTGCTGGGGGCTCCTCTGACGCAGCTCTCGCAGGTGCTCGGGCTGCATCGCATGGTCGTCCTCTACCCCGACCCCGGCCTCTGGCGGCTCTGGTAGGGGGCTCGGGTGCCTGATTGTCGGTCCTCACATTGCGGGTCCTCACCATCTGTGATAAAGAATAGAATAAAATCTTAGAATATTTAGTGTCAATAACTCGCACGACAAGGAAATTAAAGAAATATGATTGTTCTTAACAGTTACATAGCCTCCCAAAGATAAGTACGGATGTCTTCGCACCGATCCGCGAGACTCTAATAAATCAGCTTGTGACTCATGACTCCTACGAACCTAGTGCTCTGATACCAACGTTTTATGACCCAAATTAACCCTCTGTAAGGTGTCGTAACGACACCTAGTCTCAATCTTAAATCTACTACAGACCCCCAAAACATATTCCGGACGCGCTCCTATCCCCAAAATCGCTCAACGGAGCTAACGGATTTGACGGAATTCCATTCCGGATCCATCATCACACAGTTTCGACTACGGTACAAATTCTAAGGCTTAAACTCACAACTAGGGACTAAGTGTCCCAAAACTCCCTGAATTCCATAACCAATCACTCCGGCAAGTCCCAAAAGTAGAAACAAATATGGGGAAAGCAAATATTAGGGGATTAGGGCTCTAATTATTAAAACGACCGGCCGGGTCATTACACTTAGAGACTAGGTGCCATCACGACATCCTACGGAGAGAATTTGGGGTCGAGACAAGTTTGTATTAGAGCAGTAGGTTCATAGGTGTTATGAGTCACAAGCAGGTTTAATAGAGTCTTGCGGATCAGTACGGAGATGTCTGTACTTATCTTTGAGAGGCTATGGAACTGTTAGGAAATATTCACTTCTTTAATTCCTTATCGTGCATATTTGTTGACTTCAAAATTTTAAACCATTGTCTTTCTATTCTCTCAAAGATGGTGAGGACACGCATAACTGGATCTGATGATCAGACGCTCGCGCCCCCTATTGGAGCTGCAAGAGGCCGGGGATAGGGCAAAGGCCGAGAAATACCACGTGGTGCAGCCAGAGCACCTGTACAAGCCGCCGCACCAGTAGCTCCAGTTGGAGAGCAGGCACTTGAGACGCCTGTTACTACTCCTGCACTTTAGGAGACTCTTGCCCAGGTTTTGAGCATGTTCTGCACTCTAGCTCAGGCAGGGTTAATTCCACTTGCTCCTGCCACATCTCAAGACGGGGGAGGAGCACAGACTCCCGCCTCCCGTAATCCAGAGCCACGGGCCCAAGTTGACCATGCCCCAGAGGTTATACCAGTGCAGCCAGTTGTCCAAGTTCGGCCTGAGATTAGGACAGCAGTTTCAGAGAGGGAGCAACTCAGGCTCGAGAGGTATAAGAAGTACCACCCTCTCACTTTCAGCGGTATAGCTTCAGAGGATACTCAAGGTTTTCTAGAGGAATGCCACTGTATCCTTCGTACTATAGGTATTGTGTATTCTAGTGGGGTTTCTTTCACGACATTCCAGTTTAGAGGAGCAGCCTACCAGTGGTGGCGGGCATATGAGTTGGATAGTCCCGCTGAGGCATATTCACTCACTTGGACTCAATATTCGGATATGTTCTTAAGGGAGTATGTTCCTCAGAGTCTTAGGGATACATGGCGCGTAGAGTTTGAGCCGTTGCACCAAGGTTCTATGACTGTGTCAGAGTATGTGGTCTAATTCAGTGATTTGGCTAGGCATGCACCAGCCTTAGTTGCTACTGTTCGAGAGTGGGTTCGCTGATTTATTGAGGGTCTTCACCCAAGTATCAGATATAGTATGGCTCGAGAGCTAGATATGGACATCCCATACCAACAGGTGGTGTCAATTTCTAAGAGATTGGAAGGTATGCGGACTCGGGAGAGGGAAGCTAAGAGACCCCGAGATTCTGGCACATAAAATAATTCTCGTGCCCCAGTTGCAGCCCGTCATGGCAGAGGTTATGTGAGCTGTCCTATTCATTCAGCACTTCCAACTTCCAGTGGTATTCCAACTACGCCCAGACCTCAGGTTCCATAGTATGCACCACCAGTGTCTTCTGTACCTACTGTACGGGGTGCTTTCAGCGGGAAGTCTAATCGATCAGGCCCGAGCCAGTCCCAGCAGCCATGTCCTCCGAGGGCTTGTTTTGAGTGTGGTGACACTCATCATATTATGAGAGATTTCCCCAGATTTAGGAGGGGTGCACCTCCACATATCTATTAGGCTCTACCTATTCCACAGGGTCTTCAGGCTTCTCAGGCCATGATTACTGCACCAGTTGCCACCCCACCTGCACAGCCAGCTAGAGGTGGAGGTCGGGTAGGTAGAGGTCGCCCTAGAGGGGGAGGTCATGCCTGATATTATGCCCTTCCTGCTAGGACATATGTTGTTGCATCCGATTCTGTTATCACAGGTATTATTCCCGTCTGTCATAAAGATGCATCAGTCTTATTTGATCCAGGCTCCACTTATTTTTATGTGTCATCTTATTTTTCCCTGTATTTGGGCGTATCACATGATTCACTGAGTTCTTCTGTTTATGTATCTACACCCATGGCTGAATCTATTATTGTGGACCGCATGTATCGGGTCGTGTTTAATTGTCATCGGCGTTTTTGAGACTAGAGCTGATTTATTATTGCTCAGTATAGTGGATTTTGATAATATTTTGGGCATGGACTGGTTGTCGCCTTATCACGCTATTCTTGATTGTTACACCAAGACGGTGACGTTAGCTATGCCAGGTCTACCGTGCCTAGAGTAGAGAGCTACCTCAGATCATGTTCCTAGTAGGGTTGTTTCATTTCTTAAAGCTCAACGAATGGTAGAGAAGAGGTGTAATGCGTATCTGGCCTATGTGAGAGATGTTAGTATTGATACTCCTACTGTAGAGTCAGTTCCTGTAGTAAGGGATTTTCCTGATGTATTTCTAGCGAATCTTCCGGGTATGCCACCCGACAGGGATGTTGACTTTGGCATTGATTTGTTACCGGGCACTCAACCCATTTCTATTCCACCATGCCGTATGGCCCTAGCAGAGTTGAAAGAATTAAAATAACAGTTACAAGAGTTTCTTGATAAGGGTTTCATTCGGCCAGTATATCGCCTTGGGGTGCTCATGTCTTATTTGTAAAGAAGAAGGATGGTTCTATGCGGATGTGTATTGATTACTGCCAGCTGAACAAGGTTACAGTGAAGAACAGATATCTATTGCCACGTATTGATGACCTATTTGATTAGCTTCAGGGTGCCATGGTATTCTCTAAAATTGACTTGCGTTCAGGCTATCATCAGTTGAAGATTCGGGAGCCAGATATCTTGAAGATTGCTTTCAGGACTCGGTACGGTCATTATGAGTTCCTTGTTATGTCTTTTGGGCTGACCAATGCCCCAATAAAATTTATGCACTTAATGAATAGTGTATTTAATTCATATCTTGATTTTTTTGTCATTGTTTTATTGACGACATTCTGGTGTATTCCCAGAGTCGGGTAGATCATGAACAACACCTGAGGACTGTGCTGCAGATGTTGAGAGGAAAGAAGTTATATGCAAAATTCTCAAAGTGTGAGTTCTGGCTTGATTCGGTGGGAGTTTTGGGTCATATAGTTTCATGCGAGGGGATCAAGGTAGATCCGAACAAGATTGAAGCAGTGTAGAATTGGTCCAGACCGTCCTCAATTACGAAAATCCGGAGTTTCCTTGGTTTGGCTGGGTATTATCGCCGATTTGTAAAGGGTTTCTCTTCTATTGCTGCATCTATGACCAAATTGACCCAGAAGGGTGCTCCGTTCAGGTGGACCGAGGAATGTGAGGAGATCTTCCAAAAGCTCAAGACAGCTTTGACTACANTATTCCCAGAGTCGGGTAGATCATGAACAACACCTGAGGACTGTGCTGCAGATGTTGAGAGGAAAGAAGTTATATGCAAAATTCTCAAAGTGTGAGTTCTGGCTTGATTCGGTGGGAGTTTTGGGTCATATAGTTTCATGCGAGGGGATCAAGGTAGATCCGAACAAGATTGAAGCAGTGTAGAATTGGTCCAGACCGTCCTCAATTACGAAAATCCGGAGTTTCCTTGGTTTGGCTGGGTATTATCGCCGATTTGTAAAGGGTTTCTCTTCTATTGCTGCATCTATGACCAAATTGACCCAGAAGGGTGCTCCGTTCAGGGGGACCGAGGAATGTGAGGAGATCTTCCAAAAGCTCAAGATAGCTTTGACTACAGCCCCAGTATTGGTATTACCTACAGGTACAGGATCTTATACTGTGTTTTGTGACGCGTCGCATATTGGTCTCGGAGCGGTGTTGATGCAAGACGGTACGGTGATTGCCTACATGTCCAGACAGTTAAAGGTGCATGAGAAGAATTATTTTGTACATGACCTGGAGTTAGCAGCTATTGTTCATGCCATAAAATTTTGGCGGCATTATTTGTACGGTGTCCATTGTGAGATCTACATCGATCATCGGAGTCTACAGCATCTGTTTAAATAGAAGGATCTTAATTTGCGGCAGCAGAGATGGTTGGAGTTGCTTAAGGATTATGATATCACCATTCTCTATCATCCTGGGAAGGCCAATGTGGTGGCCGGTGCCTTGAGTCGTAAGGCGGAGAGTTTGGGTAGCTTAGCATATTTACCAGTAGCAGAGAGGCCTTTAGCCTTGGATGTTCAGGCCTTGGCAAACCATTTTGTTAATTTGGATGTTTCTGAGTCGAGTCGAGTTTTGACTTGCGTGGTTTCTCAGGCTCCTCTTTATGATCGTATCAGGGAACGTCAGTATGATGACCCCCATCTGTTTGTCCTTAAGGATATAGTTCAACACGGTGATGCCAAGGAAGTCACTATTGGAGATGACGATGTATTACAGATGTAGGGTAGGCTCTGTGTGCCTAATGTGGACGGTTTACGTGAGTTGATTCTCCAGGAGGCTCACAGTTTGCGGTACTCCATTCATCCACTGCTGCAAAGGTATATCAGTACATGAGACAACACTATTGGTGAAATATGAGCATCAACGACCGGGTTGATTACTTCAGAAGTTAGAGATTCCATAATGGAAATGGGAGCGGATCACTATGG
>AWOL01S0020709.1:15271-36650 GCA_000715115.1 Nicotiana otophora
ATATATATATATATATATATATATATATATATTCTGTTTTCATTTGGACTTGTTTTATTGCAATACTCAATACTCCATAATATGTTCTTTTTAAAGATAACTAGGGGTCCCGACTAACTAAAAGACAATTTCATATTTTCTAATGTTATACAAATTTCTAAACAAATTAAAAAAACTCCTAAGCAAACATCATACGTAAATGTAAGAATACTAATACAACTAACTTCTTTCTGTGTGATTTTAGGCCACCTTGTTCCTTTTGGATATCTCACATGTTTGATTCTCTAGGAAGAGTGAAACAGCATATTTGGATTGATTGTAGTAAATTTTGACGATTGTTGCTGGATTCTAGTAGTGTTTTAAGTATAGAAACCTGGCACTTACAAAGAGCATATTTTGCTTTAATTGTTTGTTTCTATTCATTAAAATATTATGCGGAATCAATATTTCTTGTGGGCGTAATACCACTCTTGTTCAACAACAACCCTACATCTCAGTTCCAAACTAGTTGATGTCGGCTATATGAATTATCAGTATCCATCTTACACCATTTGGATTCGAACTCAGTACTCAATAATTTATCTTTTGACAGAAATTATAGGCTTTCTAACACTTCACGAACACATTCGTTTGGAGTGTGCAAGCAACTGTAAGCTGGATTCTTTGAGACACTTTCGTTAGTGAAAATGTCTCCATAATTGCTGAGGAAGATGTTCAAATCTGACCAAACCAGTGTCAACAGGTTTATTGAGTAAAGTTATTAGCATTGTGAACAAAAGTCTAGCAGAAGCACACTGATTTGGTCTAAGAAGTCCAAATGAAGCCTTCAACCTTCAGCCCTGGAGCCTTCAACAACAACAACAACAACAACAACCCAATATAATTCCACTAGTGGGGTCTGGGGAGGGTAGTGTGTACGCAGACCTTATCCCTACCCTGGGGTAGAGAGGCTGTTTCCAAATGACCCTCGACATCCTTCCCTCCAAGAACTCCCCACCTTGCTCTTGGGGTGACTCGAACTCACAACCTCTTGGTTGGAAGTGGAGGATGCTTACCATCAGAGCAACCCACCTTGTTGAGCCCTGGAGCCTTCAGAAATTCTTAAAGCTATTGTTACTATTGCATTGCTTGATAACAGAGAAGTTGTAATCGGAGCCCTAGAATGTCCTATTTGTCCAAGGAAATTGGACCAGCTTATTACTAACCAAAACCAACATCATATTGCATTAGAAATACCATTCTTCTCACTTGATGTGTTGGAAGAAGGATGTGTAATGTATGCAAGAAAAGGTAGTGCTCAAGCTTACGTGCAGCCACTTCTTTTTGGTGATATAAGAAATTGTTGAAAGTATAGTTAGTTAGGTAGTGTTAGTAATAGTTAGTTAGTTAGTATCTGTGACACCTAAACACAACTAAATTAAGTTAAGTTAGTATAGTATACAATATATAATTGAAAGGAGAATTTTATTTTGTAATTGGATGGTTCATTCGTTCATCAGTGGAAATGTTCTCTCCATAACTTCTCCCATCTCTCTTCTTGTCTGTTGAAGATTACATTCCAGAAATTATCATGGTATCAGAGCTTGCAGATTGATCCGAGATTCTTGTATCTTCATCTGGTTTTTCGTCTTCAACTATTTGTCTATTTCACCCAATTATTTTTGATTCACCATATTTCGAATGATTCGTCTTTGACCAATTAGGGTTACCTCAAGTAGGGATTTGTTGAGATCTCAAATTGATCGTTCATCAGTGAAAATGTGCTCTCCAAAACTTCCCCATCTCTTTTCTTGTCTGTTGAAGATTACATTCTAGCAATTATCATGGTATCAGAGCTTGCTGATTGATCCGAGTTTCTTGCATATTCATCTGGTTATTCATCTTCAACTGTTCATCTATTCACCCAATTCTTTTTGATTTACCAGATTTCGAATGATTCGTCTTTGAGCAATTAGGGTTACCTCAATTAGGGATTTGTTGAGATCTCAAATTGCATCACCAATGGCGATCGAGAATAAAGACGGTAGTACTGACAACCCTCCGCCACCACCAGCTAGAGGCAATATTGTCTCAATTCGAGTCGTCGATCAGCATCATCCACTTTTCCTTCAGCCTTGCGATACTCCAGGTAGCTCACTAATCTCAATCAAACTTACTGGACCTGACAATTATGCTTTGTGGAGAGTTCTATGCGAGTTAGTCTCTTGAAAAAAAAAATTAGGATATGTCGATGGTACATATTCTAAGATATATAAATTTGATCCATCTCTGCATGGGTTGTGGGAAAAATGCAATGATATAGTACTTTTGTGGATAATGAATTCTATTAGCAATGAATTACTGAGTGTTATGGTATATGCTACAAGTGCTCAGAAGTATGGACAGATCTTAGGGAAATTTTTGATAAGGTCAATGGATTTAGAATATTGTATCTACACAGGTAAAGAACTACTTTAACTCAAGGAATCTCATCTATCTCAGTCTATTTTTCGAAATTAAAGGAGTTGTACGCAGATTTTGATGCCTTGAGGCCCTGTCCTTGTTGTGTCTATGAAGAGTCTAAGAAGTATGTTGAGCACTTTGAGTCTCAAAGGTTTCTGTAGTTCTTAATGGGGCTGAATGAGTCGTATGCTCAATCTAGTAATCAGATAATGATGATATCACCAACTCTATCCATTAATAAGGCTTATGTCGTGATCTTCTCTGAGGAAAGCAAGAGATCATTGTCTCCCCCCACACATGTGTCTGAAGTAAGCGAGGGCATTGCATTGTCTAGAAACAATGTAGGCTACAGAGCTTGTAATACTTCTAGTCCTGGAAGCACATCCATGTTTAGTAGCAAAGGGGGTTCTTCTAGTTCAGGACTTGCTTACATGCACAAGAAGAATAACATGTACTGTGATTATTGCCATTTCAAGGAACACACTAGAGAAACTTGCTACAAGCTGATTGGGTATCCAGCAGACTTTAAGACCAAAAAGAAGTCTTCCTCTGTCAACTATACTTTCAACAGAAATTAATTGCATTTGTCCCGGGAAAAAAAAACTTTTTGAGTAAGCTCGACCATCTCATAAGAAGTGCGTCAAACGTTTCTCTTCTACCTTCTTGAAATATGGATTCATTTCAGATTCTGTTTTTGGGCATGAGCAATAAAACTTGCTTATAAATATTTTAGTTGAGCTGGTTATTGGGCTTTGTATGAAAAGATGTATCACTATTATATGGACTTAAGAATTTCTAAGACATTCTTGGTTTTTCTTTCATATTGTAGTTACTCCTCTTTTTCAGAGGTAGATCAAACACGTTTGCTTCTCGATACTAACACAGTAACATTCGTAAAAATTTTATAATGACAATTGTTAGACTTATTCTGTCTAAATTTGTATATTGACCTGAAATAAGTAATGATCCCTATAAATTCAGAAAAAAATCCATTTGTATTCTTGTATGGGCTAAAGAATATCATAATTATATGTGGGCCAAGTCAACATTGAGAAAGCCTTTGAAGGTTGCTACGCGTCATCGATTTGATTTCAATAGAGGATGAAGGAAAGGTCGAGGTGACCTAACAGAGGACAAAGGCGATGTCGAGTTGACTCAACAGAGGATAAAGATGAGGACGAGTACTCCCTTAGCATAGTAGTAACAACTAGTTTTACAAATAAGACCTTACAGAAAATATTCCAGTGAATATTCCTCTCATCTATACTATTAGGATTTTTATGGCCCATATGCCCTTATAAATAGAAAGAGAGATGATTGTAGAGGGGATTGGACACTCATTATAAAAAATAATACATTTACCTTCTCTGAAGATTCCTACTTTATCATTGACATACAAAATATACCCTTTCTTGAGATCTTATCTATCTTTTCTCCCACGATCCGAAGGGGATCCGAATATTCAAAGGCTTATCACCATCTATCTTTGTGAGAAGGAATATCAAAGAATCTCACCCTTTTCTGGCGACTCACATGCATTTATTTACATAAATACCATTCATTATTATTTACTGCGTTTTAATGTTACCTTCTTTGTTCTTGAGTCATTGAATATTGTATTATTATTGCTATTTATTGCTATTCAAATAGTACCCGTTACATCTTGCTACAAAATCAGTTAATCAATCTTTTGGATATTAATATTGGCTACGATTCACTCTATTTTGTTAGAAAATCTGATTGTTTAAACTTAGAACTAAATTTTGGATCAAACAGTTTGGCACCGTCGGTGGAGATTTTCTCAGTCAATCTTTTAGTTTCCATTATATTTATAACTCACGTGACTAGTTAATATAACAAACAATAAAGTTTATCTCTCTTCTCTGTACATACAAAAACTTCTATGGCAGGTAACTAAGGAAACGAAACGAGGGCAACAAATAATATTTTCCTTAACCTCATGAACGCCATCAACAAAGGCTATGACACCCAAGACGAGGAAGTGACGCCTACGACCTCTCCCAGATGAGAGAGGTCGCATGCCCCTTTCTTCAGCGCAACAAAACCAAATAGGAAAGGAGCCTCCACGTCCTCGGGAGAGGGGACACCACCTGCTATGAAAAACTCCTCGAAGCATATTAACTGATACTTTAGTCAGCGTGCTCAGTAAAAAAAACTCCATGCACAATTACAGAAACCACGAGAATCTATCTAGCACAACGCGGGAACAAATAGGACGACCAACTAGGCCCTATGACTCCAGGTAAAACTCACACTATTACTGACGATGCAGGTGACAACGTCCTCGCCGCCGTGCTGGAAAGAATGGAGGAAATGGAAAATAAGAACAAGCCACTCAAAGACAAAATGAAAGAGCACCAGGAATGGGTAGACACAATACCATGTGCTTCCAAATTATTACCAAAAAGAGACACCGACAGGTTTGTGGAATAGTCGTACAGCGAGGAAGCGGCTCCACATACCATACCAAAGACCTTGAAGATGCCCCCATATCTCAGAATCTACGACGGGACGACCATATGACTCACTATGTTACCGATGTGAAAGGAAACGACCTCACCAAAGAGCAGGTATCCTCCATCTTGCTGAAAAAATTTGGCCAAACTCTCACCGGAGGGGCGTTGACATGGTATTCACAATTACCAGCTCGTTCCATATAAATGTTTGAAGAGATGGCCGACAAGTTCGTGATGGCACATGCCGGGGCCAAGAAAGCTGAAAGAAGAGTAAACGACATCTTCTCCATTAAGTAATCCCCAAAAGAGGGACCGAGGGACTTCTTTGCCCGATTCAACAGGGTGATGATGACCTTACCAAATGTCTCCGAAGGGATGGTCGTGGAAGCCTTTCAGAATGGGTTGAGCATAAAGGATTCAAGGGTGACCAGAAAGCTACTGAGTCGGTTAATGAAGTATCCGCCGCCACTTGGGATAAAATCCATAATGCCTACTGTGCCGTGGTTAGAGCAAACGATGACGACCTTAATGAACCAACTCGACGACTCACCTGGATACACTCCTAGCCCAGGAAAGAACGCAGAGATAACTCAAGGAGGGACCATCCAATATCGAGGCCAGGTAGAGAACGACATCAACCCTATGTTAGGACACCCATCCCCTCTTTTCGCTATGAAGACGGCCACCAAAGATGAGGTCTGACCCAAGCACCAGAAAATATGATGCCCTCTGCGAGTTCCACCAAGAACGTGGACACAAAATAGAAGAATGCATCACCCTAGTATTAGAGGTGGCAAACTTGCTACAGCAAAGGCACCTCAATGAACTACTTAGTGACAAAGGCAGGAACACCTTAGCAAGGGGTCGAAAACGTCGAGGCCCACCAAATCCGCCTTCACCGACTCGTACCATCAACATGATTATCGGTGACAACGATGAAGCCTCTATCAATGACATCAAATTCACCGCCACCCACAAGCTCAAAAGATCGATCACCCAAGAATGATATGACGACTCGAAAAAAGTATCATCTTCGATGAATCAGATGTCGACAGTTTGACTTTCCCTCATAACGATGCACTTGTCAATACTTTACGAATTTTAGATAATAATGTTAAGAGAATTATGGTAGATGACGGAAGTGGAGCGTGCATCATCCATCCTCGGGTCCTCGCACAGTTGAGACTCGAGGATAAAATAGTGCCACATTTCATTACACTAACCGGTTTTAATAATGTAGTTGACCAGACGTTGGGAGAAATCCTACTCTCGTTCTCGCTGGTGGAGTAACTCAAGAAACATCATTCCATATCATGGACCAGGACATCGCATACAATGCCATCGTGGGATGACTATGGATACATCCCATGAGAGTCGTCCCCTCCAACTTATATCAAGAGATCAAATTTCCAACACCTTGGGGAATATTCAGCATACGAGGGGAACAACGTACATCCCGGGAGTGCTACCGAATTGCCATGGACAACACGATAACTCAACAAAATAAAGGTAAGGAAAAAAAAGCATAACAATCAGCAGGGTCAAGGTCGCCACAAGGCAAAGCCAAGGAAGTCATAATGAACCCCGAGATAGACGAAGCCACTGAATCAACCATAGAAGATCTCGACCCCATCCAACTAGATCATAGCAACCTCAGTAAAAAGGACTACATTGGCTGCAAACTATGAGAATCGAGTAAATTTAGTCAATTTTTAATAACTGGTACAGATTTGTTTGCCTTTAGTCATGCAGATATGCCAGGCATCGCCAAAGAAATCGCCACACACAAGCTAAACGTCGACCCTTCTACCCCCGATAAGGCAGGTCCGACAAAAGTTCAACCCCACCATCAGTGAGGCCGTCCACGAAGAAGTAGGAAAGTTATTGGCAAACGGCTCTATCAGGGAGTCGAAATACCCCAAATGGATTGCCAATGTAGTGATGGTCAAAAAGAAAAACGGAAAATGGAGGATGTGCGTGGACTTCACAGATCTGAACAAAGCATGCCCAAAAAACTCATTCCTACTGCCACATATCGACCGAATTATCGACACAACACCAAGGCACGAGCTGTTAAGTTTTTTGGACGCCTACTCAGGTTACAACCAAATACTCATGGAGGAAGAAGACCAAGAGAAAACTACGTTCATCACCTACATGGTAGCGTGTTATTATAGGGTCATGCCATTTGGGTTGAAGAACGCAGGGGTTACCTATCAAAGGTTGGTTACAAAAATGTTCAAAGATCAACTCGGCAAAACCATGGAGGTGTATATCGATGACACGTTGCTCAAGTCCGTGAAGGCAGAGGATCAGATCGACCACCTAAAGGAAGCTTTCGATATACTAAGAAAGTACAGAATGAAATTAAACTCTGAGAAATGTGTGTTTGGCATAGCCTCGGGAAACGTTTTGGGCTTTTTGGTATCACATCGAGGGATTAAAGTCAACCTAGATCAAATTAAGGCTATCCAGATTTATCTCGCGGTCGTACGATAGATGTCACAGGGTTTTTAGCGTACTTAAAAAGGATAACGACCTCGAGTGGACACCCGAGTGCGTACAAGCACTGCGAGAACTGAAGGCGTACTTGTCATCACCACCTTTGCTCTCAAAGCCCGAGCTCGAAGAGCGCCTCCTCGTTTACCTTGCCGTCTCGGAAGTAGCAGTAAGTGCGATCTTGGTTAGATAAGACAAAGGTACGCAGTCTCCAATTTATTATATCAGTAAAATACTTGTCGACGCCGAGACTAGGTACCCTTACCTCGAGAAACTGGCCTTGGCCCTAGTCGTAGCTTCAAGAAAGCTTGGGCCCTATTTTCAGTGCTACCCTATCTCAGTTGTCACCATTTTACTTTTAAGAAGCATATTACACAAATCCGAGCATTCGGGGAGGCTGGCCAAATGGGCCATCGAGTTAAGTGAGCACGACATCACTTATTAGCCTCACACAGTGATAAAGTCGCAAGTACTCGCAGACATCGTCGCAGAATTTAGCGCAAAAGTAATGCCTAAGGCTAAAAAGGAAGCCATTTAAACTTCTTTTCAGAATAGGACCTTTGGGTCCTACACAACGATGGTGCGTCAAATGCATGCAGTCCAGACCTAGAGTCGTGCTCGAGGTTCCCACCGGCGAGATAATTCGCCAATCCGTAAGATGCCTAGATGTGACTAACGATGAGGCCGAATATGAGGAATAATTGCAGGATTGAAAAAAACACTCAAGTACGGGGAGAAGTGCTTGAAGCTTTGTTGTGATTCTCAACTCGTAGTCAACCAAGTTATTGGGACTTTACAAATCAAAGAGCAGAGGTTGTAGAAGTATCAAACCAAGATCCGCAGATTACTATCCAATTTCGACGAATGCCTGCTCGGCCAAATTCCACGAAATCAGAACGTCGAAGCAGATGGCCTTGCCAAGTTAGCCACCGCCACCAAAAGTATAACTCCTAGGGATAAGAGTATAGTTCACCTCCTTAGCTCCGCATTGGACCATATCGGGGTAAAATCTATAAATTTAACTTGGGACTGGTGCAATTGTTTTGTAAATTATTTGCAGGATGACACCCTCCTAAACGATAATAAGGAAGCCAAAAAGCTGAGAATGCAAGCTGCCAGGTACAACTTCCTTCACAACGACTTATACAAGAGAACGTACGACGGCCCCTTGGAAAAATGCTTAGGCCCGAACTAAATCCAATGCGTCCTCAAGGAAGTCCACAAAAGTCATTGCGGAAGCCACTCCGGTGACCGAGGACTTGGCAGGTGCCTCATACAAGCCGGGTATTATTGGCCCACCATGAATAAAGATGCTCTAGAATTTGTGAAGAAATATGGGCAGTGTAAAAAATACACCCCAATAATTCACCAAGCCGGCGAGCACCTCCACTTCGCACTTCTCCATGGCCTTTTATTAAATGGGGAATGGACATCGTGGGACCTCTTCCAATAGGATGAGGTAATGTAAAATTCCTTTTAGTTTTAACTGATTATTTCTTTAAGTGGGTGGAAGGAGGCTCATTCGCCCAAGTTCGTGAGCAAGAAGTAATCGACTTCATATGGAAAAACATTATCTGCCGATTCGGCATACCCAAAGAGATACGTTGTGACAACGGGCCCCAGTTCACGGGAATAAAAATCACTGAGTTCTTCAAAAAGTGGCACGTTAAAAGGATATTTTCAACTTCTTATCACCCGGCTGGCAACGGGTAAGCAGAATCCTCCAACAAATCTATCTTAAACATCATGAAAAAAACTCGAAGATGCCAAAGGACTATGGCCAGAAATACTCCCAGAAGTACTCTGGGCATACATGACAACTCCGAAGACAAGAACAAGAGAGACACCTTATTCACTGGTCGATGGGACGGAGGTTATAATACCAGTCAAAGTCAGAGAACTTATCCTGAGGTACTCCCATGAAAGCGATACTGACAACGAAGAGAACATAAGACAAGACCTCGACGAGGTCGAGGAGCGACGAGATATGGCATACATAAGGATGGTCGCACAAAAACAACAGGCAGAACGCTACTACAACAAAAAGGCAAAGGTACGACTACTCAAGATAGGGGACAACGTGCTCAAAGTCAAGACCCAAGTAAATAGAGACCCACGAGAAGGCAAGTTGGGAATTAACTGGGACGGACCATACAAAATCATAGGCAAAGCAAACAAGGGTTCATTCCAATTGGAAACTGTGGAAGGGAAGCCCCTGCCAAACAACTGGAATATCAGCCATCTCAAGTACAACTTCTAAAAATCAAGAAATGCCTTGCGAGTCATACTCTTTTTTCACTCACTTGAGTTTTGTCCAAATATAGTTTTCTCAAGGAGGTTTTTAATGAGGCGACGAGTGGGACACTTCGAGTTGGAGTATATGAGAGCAGACATACTTTTCATTGCCCCACTCCTCAAGGTTCTCCAAGTCAAACAATGAATGGACTATATATACTGGGACTCGGATTGGAACGCCAGACAACACCCCAAAACTTGTAATTTTCTCCAAAAATTGCCTAAGAGCAAAATGATGTAATCAGAGAAACAACATCAAAATAATAGAATGCACATTTCTCGATACTGTTCTCCGGAATGGTACATTTGACCAAGCTCGAACAACACATATCCGTCCTCGGCCCCGACTCAACGAAAGGTACGTTCGACCAAGCTCGAAAAACAAATATCCGTCCTCGGCCCCGACTCAACAATAGGTACATTCGACCAAGCTCGAACAACACCTATTGGCCCTCGGTCATGAACTAGTAAAAGGAAAGTCCGACCAGCTCGAACAATTCCTATTGGTACACGAACACTACCTAATCAAAGGTACTCTTAAATGACCTAAAGGACAAACTTAAAGGTACGTTTGACCAGCTTGAACAACACCTATCGGTCCTCGGCCACGACAAACTTGAAGGTACGTTTGGCCAACTCGAACAATACCTATCGGCCCTCAGCCATGACTCATTTAAAGATATGTTCGACCATCTCGAACAATACATATCTGCCCTCGGCCAAGATTTAACTTAAAACTATATTCAACTGACTCGAACAAAGGCCGATATGGTCCACGGACACTCAACACCATGGCTATCGCAACTTAGAGGATAACAACAATGAAAGGAAGTACATAAGCAAAAAACAAGTACAGAAATAGAGATAAGAAATGTGCGTATAAAACAAGAACCAACTTTGAGATTTAGATAAGGAGTCTTTACAAGGGCGCTTGAAGACGCCAACAAAATATATACAAGAAGTTAAACAAAAACTAGTGGCCATCACCACCCCGGCCTCCGACATCCTCTCCATCCTCGCCTCGACCGTAAGCGAAGTCATACCAAGCACTATCTGCAAGCCTGTCCACACCCTCTTCCTCATCCTCCTCGGAATCAGGCTGAGGCATGGCAGGATCATACTCACAGGCGAGCCGGGGCTTCACGAGCTTTAACTCGATCATCCTCGAGGGCCGTCGCAAAAATATATCTCGCCTTATTCAAATTGCGGATCACGTCCAGTCGGGCTTCAGGGTGGATCCACTCCTCGTACTACTCTCGAGTAATATTAGGATACTCAGAGGCATTAGACGTAGAGGGCCGCGCAAGCAGTTGGGCATTCTCGGCCTTAAGAGCAGCAACTCGATCATGCAGCTCGAAGTTCTCCTTATCCAACTCTCCAATCCTCTCCTCAAGCTGGTCCTTTTGAGCCCTGGTCGTTGACAGAGCATTATCCCACTCAAAATGGATAGTCTTGTTTGCCAGCTCGAGAATTTCAACCTTCATCCGAGCATCCACTGGGAATACTCCTTATGCTCGAACATCTATTGCTTCTAATCAACCTCCCCTCGGAGAGCGTCCATTTGAAACTGGCACACGTCCAACTGAATTTGCAGTTGATCCACCTAATTCTGGAGGTCGTTGCATTAGGCTTTCATGCCCTTGCTCAGCTCGAGCTCCTCCTCTTTTCTCTTAAAAGCCCCCTCGAGAACGTTGAACCTCTCCACGGCCGCCATCAACTCCTCATCTTTCTTCTTCAGTTCTTCTCTCAAGGCCGGCACGTTTCCCCCTTGCGAAGCCACCTCCTAACATCCTAGTACTTCCCACGGTACTTCTCGTACTTACCTTTCAACTTCACATAAATGTCTTTCCGTCTCTTCTCCTTCCATGCACTCTAAATTTCCATAAAAATAGTCTGCAAATCAAAGAAAGGAAAAAGTAAAATTTGGAAACAGGTTAAGACGAAGAAAAAGAATGAACAACAACCACATTTACCCTGAGAGCGAGGTCGACAATGTTCTTTGACAAAGTATTATCGGCCAAATTCTTGAGAGTCACGCACTCGGACTAGGAGCAAAGAAGACCAAGAGTGGAAACCACCTCCTCGGTATTTACCAACAAATGACGATCCATCAGAATCGTGATGGTCCTCGAGCGCCCCTCCATCCTCACTTCGATCTGAGTGAGCCCTTCGTCAATTATCCTGAGATCGTTACGTTCCATGTCGGAACCCGGCTTTTTGCCCTCGTTAATAACATCCTTTCCTTTATCCTCGTTGGCCGGAGAAGCATCCGCTGTTGGACTGGAAGATGAGGCCTCCTCTTGCATTACAAGCCTAAGGCTAACACCAAGCGTCCTCTCCACGACCTTCTCTTCTTTGGGACGCAAAGGCATGCCTTTATTAGCCTCTTCTAATTGTGGGGCCTCAGTGGTCGCCCCAACATCATCTCCAATATGTATTATTGCCGTCTCCCGGAGCATTAATTCATCCTCTATTGAATCGACGGCCGAGGGAACTCCCCTTCCTACGTCCACAGCCTTCCTTTTATGGGGCTTTAGGTCCCTATCACAGGGAGAAACTTCATCTTCTTCATCGATGAGTGAAAACGAGGAAGGAGCGGGCGCAACAACTGAGATGGGGGTGGAGGCAAAAGGCGCAGCAGTTGAAATGGGGGCAGAGGCGAAAGGCGAAAGGCGTAGCGGCCCTATTCCTTTTTGTAGCCCCCGACTAAACCAAATAAAGAAGAAGCGTAAAAGTTTACAATGGCACAAGCCAATACAAATATGACGACGACCAGAAAAAGAAGGTTACCTCTCAAGGGGAGGGCCAGTTTGAACTTCTGAAAGAATCTCGGCCAGTCACGAATCCCCACAGTATAGGGGAGAACCTGATTAACCCAGTCAGCCAGACGTGCCGCCAAAGGAGGAGAACGACTGGTGGTTGTAGGAGAAGAAGGGTTACTCGACCAACTTGGAATGAACAAAGTACTTGAAAGGGTAAAAGCTAAAAACATGAACACTTACGTGTATGGTTCCAGGCATCAGGGAAACCATCAACATTAGCCACAAAGACCTCAATCTTGATCAAGAAGTAGTCGAGCCAGAACTACCGACTACCTTTATCTTCTATCCTCACCACGAAACACTTGTCCCTACGATGGCGAAGGTTCAACATCGTCCCTCTATAGAAGCTGGGCGCAAACAGATGCACCAGGTGCCACATCCTGACCTCGACCCCGGTAAGTTCGGTGAACTTTGATAGCATTTTGATGACCTTGTAAACATAGGGGGCGGGTAGAGCAGGGCAAACACCGTAATAACGGCAAAACTCCTCCACCAGCGGGAGGAGGGGGAATGAGTAACCAATGGAAAATGGGTAGGCATGGAGAGTACAATACCTAGGACGGTGAACGTGCACTTTGTTCTCACCAGCGAGAATTAATTCTACATGGTTGGGAAGGATAAAATTGGCTTTGAACTCAGCCAAGCGCCTAGATGTCTTCGACGATTGAAATTTTCCATTAATCATATCCGACGATCGTTGAAAATTGAATCCAGCATCGGGGCAATGAGGGATGATCTCCTCCCTTTAAGGAAGAGCTTTATCCTCAACGACGACGGCGATATCTTCCCCATGAAGAGGGAATACAACGACCAAGGTAATAGCGTGGTTCTCCTCATCAATGTTAGAAGGAAGGTTAGATATAGCTATGAAATTTATAAGAAGCCGGGATATGGAAGATGAGAGTATGAGAAAAAGTTAAAGGTCAGAAGGCAAAGAAGATTCAAGAATAACAGAGGAGCTTATGTAGAGCAAAGATGATTCCAAAGAAAGTAAAATTTGAATAATGGTGGAACGATCCATATTTATAGATATGAAGGCGCCAAACCCGAAACGGCTCATCGTAATTGACATAAGAATCGAAATGACAGAGCCAATCAAAAGCCGCACGTAAATTGATGCGACACTTCGGAAACATGCATCATCATAACGGATGACATCATGATGTCACTCCTTTTCATGGTCAAAACGGTTCCAGCAAGTCACCTAGGAAAATCAAGAGCTTGAAATATACAGTCCGCAAAAAGCCACGTCGCCTGTTTGTCATGACGACCACGATTGATGCTGTCCGCTCATTGAACTCGCCCACGAGGACGACCACGACCGCTTCTATCCGCTCATTGAACTCACCTACGAGGAGGACCTCAACAAGCGGACGGACTAACTGTATGGGCTAAAAATTATCATAATTATATGTGAGCCAAGTCAACATTGAGAAAGTCTTCGAAGGCTGTCACGTGTCATCGATTTGGTTACAATAGAAGACGAAGGCAAGGTCAAGGTGACCTAACAGAGGACAAAGGCGAGGTCGAGTTGACTCAACAGAGGCTAAAGATGAGGACGAGTACTCCCTTTAGCATAGTAGTAACGACTAGGTTTACAAATAAGACCTTATAGAGAATATTCCAGTGAATATTTCTCTCATCCGTATTATTAGAGTTTTTGTGGCCAATGTGCCCTTATAAATAGAAAGAGAGATGATTGTAGAGGGGATTGAACACTCATTGTAAAACATAATATATTGACCTTCTCTGAAAATTCCTACATTATCGTTGACATACAAAATATACATTTTCTTCAGATCTTATCTATCTTTTCTCCCACGATCCGAGGAGGATCTGAATATTCAAAGGCTTATCACCATCTATCTTTGTCAGAAGGAATATCAAAGAATCTCACCCTTTTCGGGTGATTCACATATATTTATTTACATAAATACCATTCTTTATTATTTACTGTTATTTAATGCTACCCTCTTTGTTCTTGAGTCATTGAATATTGTATTGTTGTTGCTATTTATTGCTACTCAAATAGTACCCGTGGCATCTTACTACAAAATCAGTTAATCAATCTTTTGGATATTAATATTGGCTAAGATTAACTTTATTTTATTAAAAAATCTGAATGTTTAAATAAATTTTGGGTCAAACAATTGTGTATTGTTCTGGTTATCTCATAACTTTGTGTGGCTTTTTCCCCTTTCTTGAAGTAATTTTACGTGTCTTGTAATTTTGAACTAATTTGGATCTGGCTTGCATCATGCAATCTGGTCCATGAAAAGTTTTGTCTGAATGAGAAATTTCCTTTTTGTTAAGCCACGTAACTTTGAGCTAAAATGGAAGAGAACTCCATTTCAAGAAATTAGGATGTTTGTTATCAAAAATTGCGTTTAACTAATAAGCTCTGTAAATCTGGTGAAAGTTTCTGTATAGCAGGTCCATGTGGTAGTCATATATGCTATTGCCATTTTAAAAAAGAAAAAAGAAAAAAAGAGCAGCCCGCGAAGTATCCTGCATCCACGCAGGGTTCGGGGAAAGGTTAACTACTCTTATACAAATATCAGTGGCTGATTCCACGACTCGAACCCCTAACCTATAAGTACGTCACACAAAGACAATTTTATCGTTGTTCCACGTCTCCTTTTATGCAAGCTATTGTCATATTTACACTAGTTTCAGTACTCCCTTTCGTTTTCAGACTTTTGCAACGTGATAAAGTCATTCATATGTCCGAGAGGGTTTTTTCTGGTAGCTTCTACTTTACTAAAACAAAAGGATGCTTTGATTGGTGTTGTGCTGTCTCAATGGAGTAAGAGAAACATGAACATGTGCTGTGAGCTAAAACCTGCTACGTAAGTTTAATTTGGTTCCACAACTGTAATTTAGGACGCATTTAAAATCGGCTTTATTTCCACATGCAATACAGCTTTCTTTTTTCTATTTTTTGTTTTTAGATTTTTACACAAATAATTAGTCAGTTTTATTGCTTACTTTTTCTAGCGGGTATATATAAATTATACGCTGATTACACATAGTTATACATATATTATACATATTATACATTCTCATACTATTTTTAATATAATTAAGTGAGTTGTTATTTAGGTTAATTCTTCTTCATTTTTAACGAGGGCAAAAGAAAATCGAAGTGTATAAAAGTTAACTACTTCATTTTCTCTCACTTCGCATCAAAGAAATCGATAAAATTTTAATATTTTTTGCGCTCTATTTTGTTTGACTGACCACGAAATTTAAGATAGAAAAAAAGATTTTTAATATTTGTACGTGATCACAAACATGCAATAATATTTGTGTGATTGTGATACTTTTGAAACTTAATTATAACCTTAAATATGTCATAATATGTGCATAACTATATAAGTTTTTAATAAGAAAAATATATAAATATTTTATTCTTATTGAAACAAACTAATATGAAAATACAGCTAAATGAATAGGGAGTATTTCTTTTGAAAAGGATAATCATTACATTGTCCTCTTAAACTACTTAATTAATGAATGTCCCATTTGAGTGTGAATTAAGTAAGGGCATGAAGTGTTTCATATTATAAGACTAATAACGAAAGCCAAGAATTTGTCGGTTGAAACTGCCAAGGAAGGAGCAATATTATTTGGGAATCAAATGTCTTTTCATGCTTATTGCTTTCTACTAACTGAAGAGATGCTAACGAAGCAAGAGTTCAGCACCAGAGATTACGGTAGGCGTTTGCCTACATATGCTGGTTGTCTTCCGTATATGTATTTCGGGAGTTAAAGTCCTGTGCAACGGTAGTATAAAAAATATATATATACACAATCAGGTAACTTAAAAAGATAATTATCAATAAATCTCATGAAAACAATTAATCGTTTACCTAACAAAAATTATAATCGTTCTGCAATCATAGGTTAAAGTACACTAGTATGAAAAATTTCTTTATAATGTCAACTTAGATTCTACGTTCCGGTGACCTCATTTGACTACTAAGACATGTTGGCTATTATAAACGGGTAAAAAATCGAGTCCGTTGAACATCTCGGTTTCCCGGTAAGACAAACGGGACTGGAACATGATCCTAAAGAATCAGAGTCTGGGCGGAAAATCTCTCACATCGGGGATCGAGCATAACATCCGCTCTCGGAAGCATCGGGGCCACATCTTCCGGGTCCAATTCAAGTCCCTCAACTTCAGAGAGCATTACCAAGCGATCGAACACGACTAACAAAGAGCCGTGACATCAGTGCCCAACCGGATGTCACAATATAAATCTCGGCCCGTATCAGCAGTGAATTAGTGATTAGCATAAAGAAAGATTTTTATCCTTTTTTAGAATTGTACTTAGGGTGAAACTCTCCTACTATATAAAGGGGAAGCTAACTGTTCATTAGACACATTATAATTCACATATCAAGAAATATATTCCTATTCTCTCTGTTATCCAAAATTCTTACTTATGTTCATCAGTTCTTCATTGTGTGAGCTCGGGATTGAAGGCAGTCACTCCGAGATCACTCTCCTTATTGGTTTGACAATTTATTACGTCTTTTACTTATTTAATCTATCGTCATTTATCATTTGTATTGAATTAATTTGCATATCCTTAAAACCACATATACATTCAATTGTTATCCGTTTTTCAGGGTAAATGATGTGTGGCTATAATTCATGATTTAGCACACTATTCGCCTTGCATTTTATACGCTTTAATGATAAATTATATTTTATTTGATCGCATTGAAGGCCATTTTATGTGTAGGTGAATTGGAGATGAAAATAGAGAAAAAGGGATACTTAAAAAAAGAAGGTGTGCTCGGGAGCAGTTGAAAAGGAGAAGCTGGCAAAGCTAGGCCTACACCAGGCGTTATACCTGGCGAAGCCAGGCCTAGATCAGGCCTTATACCTGGCGACGCCAGGCATGTAGCGGGCGATAGACCTGGCGAGGCGAGGCAGAAGCGAGATTGACCAGGCTTTATACCTGGCGATGCCAGGCATGGGGCGAGGTTTACCAGGCGTTAGGTCTCGCGAGGCCAGCTCCGGGCGCGCACAATCCGAGTTTTGAAGACTTATTTCATCTCCGAATTTGACTAGAACTTTGCCTACACGTTTAGGTCATTTGCTACACATATAAATAGACCTAAAAACGACACTTTGGAGGATTGTTTTGCAACCGGAGGCAAGAATAGTTTGTGGAATCAACCGTTGGGAGTTAGAATTATCGATTTCTACATCCTTTCATCTTTACTGTGTACTTTAATTATGTAAAATATTTGGGATATTGTTACTATGAGTATGAGTAGCTAATTGCTTATCTAGGGTTTTGATGGAACCTATTGGAGGATGATTTTCCTGTTACGTTAATATAGATTTGTCGTAGTATTTTCTCTATTTGTTCAACTACGTTATTATTGTGGTTGGTTGAAGAGCTCTCAATCGACTGTGCCTATTTAGTGTGTATTACTCGGGAGAGATTACATATTTAGGTAGTTGTTGAACAACATCACTCCTAACATATATGAGGGATCAATACAGATGGTTTAAAGGTGGGATTATAGATAATAAAACCTTAGTGCGATACGAGTGAGCCGTACTTAATGTCAGCTAGCGTAATTTAGGAGAATATGTCTAGTAAATTATGGTAGTTACTCGGGAGAGAATTACGACACTCAGAGCGCTCATGATCGGTAGAGAATACTTAGGCAAAATTATAGAAGATGTAGCGGGAAGGATTCCGACAATTGGAGAAATCAAACTCTAGACCTCCTTAATCTTGTCTCCAATCCTTATCCTTGTTAATTGATAGTTTTACTGGTTTCTAGTATTTGTTAGTTAATTAGATAAAAATAAATATTATAATCTTTATAATTAGAAAATTATTTGGACTTGTGTTTCTTAGCGATATTGAACAACTGTATCTAAGCCGTAGTTCTCTGTGAGATTCGACTCCGGACTTATAAACCGGATTATATTTACAACGACCGCTTAGTCCTTCTTATAAGGCATAGTTGGACGTGCTCAAATTTTGGCGCCGTTGCCGGGGAACTCGGTGTAGCTGTAGGTGTACATATTGCTAGGTTTCAGGTTGGAACTTTTATTTTATTTTTGAATTTGATTTTTTTTAATTTTATTTGTTTGTTTTACTTGTTGATTTGAGAACATGGCATCTTGGAATTATGAGAGTTTTAATGTTGGTAATTCTACTTTTAATCCTCCTTATGCATATTGTGGAGGAAACCACCCATGGCAAAATTATAAAAATATTCCTGAGAGTGAGTTATGTGTACCAACTCAATCTTATGTGTGGAATGTGTGTGATATATGTGGTGGTCAAGATGGTCACTTTCATGGTTGTGCTTATATTTCTTATCTTCCCCCAACCCCTTACTTTGATAGTTTTTCTTTTTCTTGTGAAGTTAATAGGAATAAAGAACCTAGGGATGATGACCTGAAAGTGATCAAGGATATGTTAAAGTGCCTTGTGGAACAAAATAGTAAAAGACAGCTGCAGATAGAAAGGTAAGAGGCAACTATTCGCAACTTGGAGGCTCAAGTGAGTCAAGTGGTTGAAGCTTTTAATGCTCAGCAAGCCAATTTTGGTGATAGTAGCCAAGAAGAGCATGAATTAGATGCTGAAATTGAGGTGCAAATGGAGGAGGTCAGAGTAGAAAACCAACAATCTAACCAAATAGATTTTGAAGATGTCGATGTTGAAGAAGTAATACTAGAGTCAACCAGGAACATTGAGGGTACATATTTAGTTGACTTTAGTGTCATTGGTGTTGAGGATGTTGACAGTCCCAAAGTTCATGTAGTTGAGCGCATTGGTCCACACTCCACGCATTTTTTCACATTGTGTTTGGATGATGATATAGAGATAGAGTCATCCGAACCACTTGAGGAGTCAAGGAATGAGGAACAAGGTGCTTATATTCTGGAATTCTTCTTGCCAGAAAGTCAGGATTACACACCTCATCTAAAGGCCAAGAAGTGCAGAATACTACATTGTTTTATTGGGCCAGTCAGATTCGTTCCACCACCCCAGGGCATGATCATAGAGCAGAATCAAAATTTGGGGTCCAATTCATAAGTTCAAAGTGGAGGCAGAAAGTGATTCGCGTCGTGCCGCAACGTTAAATCAAGCGCTTGATGGAAGGCAACCCAGCTTTACTGCTTTTTTATTTTATTTTATTTTTTGTTTTTTTTAATTGTATTATTTTTGTAGTGTCGATTTTTGATTTTCTAGGAGCATGGAAAGCAAAGCCATTGGAAGGATGCAACAGCAAACCAAATGGTTGGAAATAAGTGTGAGGTACCCGCACGAAGGACCAGGTCTGGGAGAAGTCTGAGTACCCCATGAGCTACTAGTGCTTCAGGCTTTGGCCTACCAGGGAGTTTCTTTTAACCTCTTATTAATATGGTGTGCATTGGGGACAATGCACAATTTTAAGTGTGGGGTGAGGAGATTGTCTAGGTGACTTTCTACGCTATTTTAATTGTGTTAGTTTAATTGGATAATATTTATTTTTTTAGAAAAATGGAAAAAACAGAGTAGACTTTTCCCGACGATGGATATCCTAGACAATTTTCTTGAGGGATTAAAGTCTAAAAAAAATAATAGAAAAGTATGTCTTTTTATTTTTTAGGTAGTAATAATCTCCCTGGTTTTTCTTTGTGCCTCGGTTATTTTTCATGGGATGTAGTTTGAACCGGGTAGTGGTTTTTTCTTTTAATTTTTTTTTAGAGTAGATTAGAATTTAGGAAATAAATAGAGAAAGAAAGATGAGATTACTAGGTGCCTTTGACTTATTTGATAGTAGCATATTTAGGCTTTGGCATGTGTATTATCTTCCTTGTAGTTTGAAATTGCTTATGATGCCTTACTGAGTCAGATAGCATATCTATTGACGCCTATGTCTCATTTTCTTGGCTCATGTTCACTTTGAGCTTAATGATTTATATTTTGTGGCTCTGTGAATACTTGCAACTATTTGAGAATCGGAATGGAACCGTCCTTTGTGAGTCATGTGCCATGTGTGGTGAGAAATTGTGTAGTCCATGTTTTTATGATTGAGTCTAGAACTTGCCCGGTATGTGAGTTGAAGCGAAATTTTAGGTGATGCTCGATTTGAAAAATGATTTTAGGCTTTCTTTGATCTTGTTGAGCTTATTGTTTACTATACATAAAATTTATCCCTAGTTAACCCTTTTGAACCTATAGATTTTTATTTGGCACCCATATTACAAGCTTATACCCTTTTTGTTCTTAATTGACATTGTTTTGATCCTTTTACCTCGTAAAGCACTTTAATTGTGAAATGAGCGCTAGAAGAAGTAAGGATTAAGTGTGGGGTGGCTTTTGAGTGGAATCAATAAAAGGAAGAAAGGTGCACTTATTTTGTAAAGTAATACAGCACTAGCGGAAACTGCAAAGGGAAAAACAATAGTAGAAACAAAAGAGAGAAGAAAATAAGAAAATATAGAGATGAATAAATTGTTGTCTTGTTCTTTCTAGTAGGTATGAATTGAAGTAGTTCTTAAAGAAGAAGGGAATATTTTTTGGGGTGATATTGTTTGTGAAATTGAAGTGGTATTGAAGAAAATACGCTTAAAGTAATTGTGTGATGTGTTAAAGTGCTTAGGAGGGCGAGTCACTATTCCTAAAATATATCCTACCCGCCCCTCAGCCCACATTACAACCATGAAAAAGTCCTAATTGATTTTAGATCGAGCGAGCATACATTAGTAGAGATTTACATTAAGGGCAAGCATATGGTTCCAACTACATGCATGTGACTTCTGTTGTGAGAGTGAGAGATTTTCTTTGATATATATATATATATATATATATA